>CABHPH010150350.1:67532-80154 GCA_902168325.1 Peromyscus nudipes
TTTTTAGCAGCTCTCTTACCTAGCAGGGAAAAGTCACAAAACATGACAGAATCCACTAACGAGAGTTTTATTAAGATGACGAGACAGGGATAGATGTGGACAGGCCTGTGGAAAGACACGCGTGTGAAGGAGGCCGGGGAACATGGCGCTGGCTTATAAAGGCTGAGCCCTGCCTGTGCACACAGGCCCACGTGTCTATTCCACGCATGCGCATAGATCACATGACTGCGCTGCATGCTTTACACAACCACATTGCACAGGATCATGGGTCACATAGGACGTTTGACCCGGAAATGACTAAGTGTCCTATCAGGCATGTGCAACCATGCCTAACCATGGGGGCATCCTGGGAATTTCTATCTTCCTGGACTCTTTGGTTTTATAAACAAAAAATGGCAGATGAGTGGGTATGGGGTGTGGTTTCTCTCAAAAACTGCTTCCAGCTGACTGGTGGATGTTGGTTGGCTCTTGGGGGAATGGGGAGGGGAGCTTCTGAAGTCCTGGGATGATGGGATGTCTGTCATCCATTGCTCTGGAGTTGTCCATCCTTCATGGCCGTGGCTAGCAATCTTTTGTCTAAAAAGATACTGGTGACACAGAAAAGGCTTAGAGAGAAAATGATCATTATTATTTTATTTTTTTTGGAGTGTTCCCAGACCAGGGGAGTTGGCACTTATCTGAGGTGGCTTTGGCCTGTCCAGATGGATTTAAGCTGGTTTCTGGAGCTTGGGAAAAATTTGGGACACGTTAAGAGTGGTCATGAGAAAATTAGTGATTATTATGGTGTTTTAGTACTCTGCTTAATGTTTTACCTGAGACAAGCTTTATTAGAGGTAGTTTATTCATGGCACTTGTTCCCTTTATTAGTTTAGCATTCAGGAGACACAGGTGATCAATTGCTGAGCACTTAACAATGATAGACTGTTACATTACAGTCTATTCTTGCAGAGCCCAGACATTTTTGGGTCTGGGAGTGTAAATACCTTTTGATTATTACTGTTTTTTGTTTTTTCCTTACCCCCTGGATATTTTTGATGGTCCTTTTGCCTCTGGCTCTGTGTGGTCCTAGTTAGGAAAGGAAGAGCTTATGGGGTGATACCTCATTCCTCTGGAATTGGTGACAAGGCAGTGGATCCTGATGTCCTCTGGAGCTTGAGAGTGCAGGGCCCTGTCTGTGTCACTGTATATGAAGAGAGATTTTGGGATGAAGGTGAGATAAAAGGTTTTAGATGAGACAGGTGGGCCCAGTGAGGAAAGCCCTCGAGTTTAGCAGCTGTAGGAGTCACAAGAATTACCTTGAAGGGTCCCTGCCACTTAGGGGAAAGGGGTAAAGGGCACTGACCTGGAGGAGAAAGAAGAGCCTGATCCCCACTGTGGATTGGAGGTGGGAAAAGACTGTTACATGGCTGAGGCAATGAGTAGTCTGTGAGGTTCCACACGATAGACCTTAGGTGTCATAGCAGGGGAGTTAACAGGATATCTGGAATGGTTGAAGAGTTGGATAGAAGACCTGGTGTTAGAACTGGCCTTCCATACATTAGTGGAGAAATTGAAAGAGGCTTTTTAGGAAGAGCCCTGAGCCTGAGAAGAGCTAGAGGCAATAATCTTACCCAGTCGAGGTGAAGTTCCTGTGACATCTTAGTAAGAATGGTTTTTAAAGACCGGTTGGTATGCTCCACCTTTCCCGAGGATTGAGGATGGTATGGGATATGAAAATGCCAAGGAATGTTAAGAGCCTTAGCTGTGTCTGGGAAACCTGGGAGGTAAGCTCTGGACCATTGTCAGACTGAAGAGAAGCAGGAATCCCAAACCGAGGATTAATTTCTCGAGAGAAGGAGGTCTGCAACTGTCTGAGCCCGCTTAT
Source organism: Peromyscus nudipes (assembly GCA_902168325.1). Lineage (NCBI taxonomy): Eukaryota > Metazoa > Chordata > Mammalia > Rodentia > Cricetidae > Peromyscus > Peromyscus nudipes. Next base: position 69,397 of record CABHPH010150350.1, read on the forward strand.
TAGAAACTGGGTATGCCTCCACCCAATTTGAAAATGAGTCCACCATCACGAGGAGATATTTAACTTTCCTGATAGTGGGCATATGGGTAAAATTGAGCTGCCAGTCAATTCCTGGAAGGGAACCTCTAGCCTGGTGGGTGGGAAAAGGCTGACTCCTGTACTTGGTATTGGGGTCTGTTTTATTGGCAGATCTCACAAGAGGCAGTGATAGTTCTTAAGAACTGTAGGTCCTCAGAGATGGGCTGCAGGTGGGCTTTTACGAATTGAGACAGAGCAAAATTATTAGAGTGAAAGAGCTGGTGTAGATAGGAAAGAATTTGCCTAGTGTCAGGAGTTCCCTGTGTGAGCCGCACTGTATGGATTCTCTGTGGTAGGTGGGGTGAGACTTGACCCTGGAAGGCCGCTGTCCTGGCTGCCTGGTCAGCCTGGTTGTTTTCCTTAGAGATGATAAAGCTATTAGTCTGATGAGACCAGCAGTGGACAATTCCTACAGCCTTAGGGAGGTGGGAAGCCTTTAGCATTGCCATTATGTGGCCTGAGTTAGATATGGATCCCCCTTTTGCTGTGAGAAGGCCACGCTCCCTCAAAATAGCAGCATGGGACAGGAGAATATGAAAAGCATATTTGGAGTCTGTGTAAACATTTAGAGGTAGCCCCTGTGCCAATTGGAAGGCATGGGTGAGATCTATCAGCTCAGCCTGTTGATTAGTGGTGTGTGTGGGTAATGCCTGTGCTTCTATTACCTCAGTATCTGACACTATGGGATAGCCTGCTTTTTGAGTCCCCTCATGTAAAAAGGATCTACCATCTGTGTACCAGGTATAAGTAGCCTGAGGCAATGTGCCCTCCTGTATGTGTGAAGGGTGAGGTAACAGTTCCTCTAACGTTTCAGTGCAGGAATGAGAAGGAGAATAGTTAGCATTAGTTTGAGGGAGGAGGCTTGAAATATTAAGAGGTGGACAGGTCTGAAAAGGAAGTGTGGCATCTTCTAGTAATGCCACCAGGAGAGAAAGAACCCAGGAAGGAGGTAAAGTTTGTTAGCCTTTATAAGTTAAGAGATGGGACAGGTTATGGTGAGAGAAGACAGTAATGGATGACCCAAGGGTTAGCTACTTTGAATCCCAAATAAGGAGCTCTGCAGCTGCTAAGGCATGGATGCAAGGTGCCCAGCCCTGACTGGTAAGGTCTAACTTCTTTGGCAGATATGCTACAGGTGCAAAGGAGGGTCCCAGCTGATGCCCTAGAGCTCCCAGGGAAAATCCCTCCTTCTCTGCTACATGGAGGGAGAAGGGATAGGTTAGGTCTGGAAGATGAAGCACTGGGGCCTGGAGAAGAACCTGTTGGAGCTTCTGGAAAGGTTTAGTAACAAGGTGGAGGAGGGGCTCATGTGGAGATCCCTGAGCAGCCTCATATAAGGGGTGAGCAAGGAGAGAAAAAGATGGAACCCAAAACCGTAGGAAGCCAGCTATTCCTAGGAAAGACAGAATCTCCTATTTAGTAGAAGGGACTGCAAGAGACTGGATTAGATGCTTTCTGTCTACAGTAATAGCCTTGTGGGTTGGGGTTGACCCGTCCAGCAGGTCCAGTTATTCATGGGTCTAGAGCCAGGGATCACCTGAAAGCCAATGGGGAGAGAAAGGAAGGAAGCCAAGCGCAAAATGAGAAACTGAGTCAATCTGAGTCGCGTCAAGGCTCCGTTTATTAAACTGAATGCTGAAGCTTATATAGGGAGCGGGAAGGCAAGGAGTGAAGAGTGTGAATTCCTGAGGGAGGGTTAAGGTGAGGTCACTTTGGTCCCAGGCCCTGCAGCTGGATGATTAGCATTTGTTTTAGAAAGTTTATCTAGTTGTAAATCCTGCGGTTTGGCCGGTACCAGGCCCCTGCTGTGGGCTAATTAACACATGTTTCAGGAGGTTTACTTAATCGTAAATTCTGTACCAGGTCCCTGCTTTTAGGAGGCTTGATAAATCAGGAAAGTGACACAGTTGCCCAGAGTCTCGGTCTCTAACAGGGGTAATGGTTAGACCCAAATAGGTGACAGCTGAACTTTAGAAGGGGATACCCTGTAACCTAGGCTGGATAAGAAATTTAGGAGAGCTGAGGTGTTAGTCTGGCTAACTTGTAAGAACGGGCTGCAGAGTAAAATATCATCTACATACTGTATTAGTTTAGAGCCAGGGAGAGACAGAGAAAGCAGGTCAGAGGCCAGAGCCTGACCAAATAGGTGTGGACTGTCCCTGAATCCCTGTGGCAGAACAGTTCAGGTCAGCTGTGTGGACAGGTGAGTGTCAGGGTCAGTCCAGGTGAAAGCAAAGATATTTTGAGACTGAGGACTGAGAGGAATAGAAAAAAAGTCATCCTTGAGATCTAGAACTGAAAAGTGAGAGGTTCCTGAAGGGACAGTGGACAGGAGAGTATAAGGGTTAGGCACTACAGGATGGAGAGGGACCACTGCAGAGTTAATGAGCTGGAGGTCTTGAACCAGGCGGTAGGTTCCATTGGACTTTTTAACTGCAAGTATGGGGGTGTTAAAAGGTGAAGAGGTTGGGCGGAGCAGCTTTTTCCTGAGAAGATCAGAAATGATAGGCTTAAGTCCTCTTAGGCTCTGGAGCCAGAGAGGGTACTGAGCTTGGGTGATATATCTGGTAGGGTCCTGTAACTAAATAGTAATAGGCTGATGGTGCCTAGCGATAGAAGGGTTCTAGGTATCCCAGACTTTTGGGACTACCTGAGAGGCTGGCAAGGGAAAAGAACTGTTAGAGTCAGTAGGGTGGGTGGCTAGGAGAAGAAGAAGAGGAGCTGCTGGCGAGTCTGGGGTGAGGCGAAGGTGGGAAGCAAAAGAAATGGATGCTCCTACTTTAGCTAGAAGATCCTTTCCTGTTAGAGGCACAGGGCAGGTTGGCACCACTAAGAATGTGTGTGTGAGAGGGATGCTTCTGAAAATGCAATTAAGTGGTGGTGTCTGATGAGGTAGATAAGGCTGTCCCCCAACCCCAACAATAGGGAGTTGAGAAGGAGAAGTAGGCTCCCAAAACTCTCTCAGGATACAATAGGTAGCTCTGGTGTAAAAAAAGGAATGAGATGAGGCACCCAGTTATTTTTATCACTACCCTAGGTTCCCTGTGTGAGATGGGAATGGCCAGGGTAGGAACTGGGCATCGTCAGTCATCACTGTAGGCCAAGCCTAGAAAGTCAGCCATAGGGTGGTCTTCATCTGGCATTTCTATGCCACTAGGTGCATTAGGACAGTCAGCTGACCAGTGACCATTTTGGTAACATTTTGGGCAAGGCCCAATTGGTGCCCTTGGTGGGGCAGTGGTGCAAGCCTGGGCCCAATGGCCGTCTTTCCCGCACTTGAAACAGGGACCACGTGGCTTTGGGGGAGCTGGTTGGATAGTGTGTGCCAGCATCTGTCATTTATTTTTGGGGACTTTCTCATCTCTCCCATGGTATAACTTGAATGCTACCACTAGTACATCTGCCTGTGGGGTCAGAGGGCCATTCTCTAAGCATTTAAGTTTTGCCCTTATGTTGGGGAAGCTCTGTGAGACCAAGTGGGTCATTAGGAGCTGCCTGCCCTCAGGGCTCTCAGGATCTAAGATAGAGAACTGAAGGAGAGCCTTGGTGAGCCGTTCTAAGAATTGAGACAGATTTTTGTCCTTATCTTGAATTATCATTTTTAGTTTTTCATAGTTTACTGGTTTTAGGGCAGCCTTACGGAGGCCTGTCAGGAGACAGGTAATAAACCTATCTCTGGCTAGACAGCCACCCTGGGTGTTATAGTCTTGGTCAGGAACCGCCTCAGCTCTTGGAGGATGTGAGGGGTTAGTCTGGTGAACCTCAACTGCATGAGTCCTAGCCTGCTCCCACACCCACCTGTGTTCAGGAAGCAGATTATCAGCAAGTATCATGTATATGTCATGAAAGGTGAGACTATAAGATTAAGTTATATATTGAAATGGTTTAATAAAGGAAGCAGAATTAGAGGTATAAGAACCCAGTTTCTTTTCAATCTGAGAGAGTTCTGCGAAGAGAGAATGGAACATGGACCTTAATCAATCCATCCACACCAGCCACCTCTCTCAAAGGGAGAGTGGTTGGCGGGTTTGAATGGCTGGGGTCAGGCCCTTTAGCAGCAGTCTGAGAGCCAGTAGCAGGAGGAGTAAAGGTTGGAGCAAGGGCTGGGCCTTTGGAAATGGCCACTCCCGAAGAAGAAGCTGCTTTAGAAGAAGAGGAAGCCAGAGAAGGAGCTGAAGGAACAGACGCCCTGGGAGCAGGGGTGGGAGTGGAAGGTCAGATAGGCAGAGGTTCATTTGCAGGATCTAGGGCCTGAGATTCCAGAGTCAGAGAATCATCAGGTTCAAGCATAGCTAAGAGCATATGAGCAGGAGAGAAGGAATCCAGAAGAGATGGTTTAGCACTTAGAAAGAGGAAAGCTATGATATAGGGCAATTCTTTCCATTTGCCTGTTCGCTGGCAGAAATTAGACAATTCCCGTAAAATATCGGCATCTAATGAACTGCTTGGTGGCTGTTTTTTGTTATTTTCTAAGGCATATTTAGGCCATCTCTTAGTACAGAGATGGATAAGTTTAGGGATTTTTAAGCAAGGCATAAAGGTGAGAGGTTTTAAAGCTTCAAGAAGACAGTCTAAGGGAGAGATAGGACTAATGGGGTTGGAAGCCTTGTTTCTCATGTCTTCAGCAGAGAGGCAGAAAAAAAACAAAAAACAAAACAAAACAACAACAACAAAAAAAACCTGATCCCAAGCCAAGGCTTCAGGTGTCCCTACGGCCAAGGATGGATCTGTACCACACACAAGCTGCCAGATGACTCATCAGCCAAAAGGCAGGGGCCTATTGCATGTAAGGCAAGGATTCCCTGGGAGTCCAGGACAGCATTTATTGCTTCTTCAAGCCAGAAAAAGGTGTCAGTCTTACGCAGCCTGAGTACGCACCTGAAGGCCAGGGTCCGACCATGAGGAATATCTCAAACTGAGGACGTGGGAGATGGCTAGAAATTCAAGCCTGCCATAGGAGCCAACCGTAGCCAGTAAAGATTGTGGTTGGGGCTTCCCCTGGTTTCAAGAAATCTAGAGGGATGCCAGACACTCAATGGTATTTTCCACAGATTCAGGAAACCGTTTATGCTGGCTGAAAAGTGCGGGACTCACCAATTGAAGCAGCAGTGTTGCATGCAAGATCCTGCAGCCAGGCAAATGGACAGTGGTCTGTTGCAGACAGCAGACTCCCCGGTTTCTCCACCCAGAAACACCTGTTGGGTCATGGCACCAGATGTTGTTTTTTAGGTGTTCTTACCCTGTGAGGAAAAGTCAAAAAACACGACAGAATCCACTAACAAGAGTTTTATTAAGATGAGGAGAGAGGGATAGATGTAAACAGGCCTGTGGAAAGACACGTGTGTGAAGAGGCCTGGGGAAACATGGTGCCATCTTATAAAGGCTGAGCCAAACTTGTGCACCCAGGCCCATGTGGCTATTTCACACATACGCATAGATCACATGTTTGCGCTGCATGCTTTACACAACCACATGGCCACAGGGTCATGGGTCACTGCTGTGGATATCACTCTGTATCAATAAAGCGCTGATTGGCCGGTAGCCAGACAGGAAGTATAGGCGGGACTAACAGAGAGGAGAATTGAGGGAACAGGAAGGTAGAGGGGGGACGGCCTGGAGCCGCGGCCAGGAGAAGGAAGATGTAAGGTACCGTAACCCACGAGCCACGTGGCAAAGTAGAGATTATTAGAAATGGGCTAAATATAAGAGTAAGAGCTAGACAATGATAGGCCTGAGCTAATGGCCAAGCAGTTTAAATAATGTAAGCGTCTGTGTGTTTATTTTATAAGTGGGCTCGGAGACTGGCGGGACTTGGGAGCTGGAGACTGGCGGGTGGCAGAGATTTGTCCTGACTGTGGGCCCGGCAGGAAAACTCTAGCTACAGGTCACACAGGACGTTTGACTCGGGAATGACTAAGTGTCCCACCTGCCATGTGTGACCCATGGGGTCATGGGTCATGCGGGACATTTGACCAGGAAATGACTAGGTGGAAATGACTAAGTGTCCTATTGGGCATGCACGACCATGCCTGACCATGGGGGCATGTTGGGAATTTCTATCAAAGAGAGGCTGAAGAGATGACTCAGTTGTTTTTCAGAGGAACCAGGTCCAGCTCCTTGCAGACACATGGCAGTGCCCACTGAGTAGTAACTTCAGTTTCAATGCATCTGGCTCTCCCTTCTAACCTTCATGTGTTCTTGTCTTCACCTGCTGGGTATATATGCATTCAAACACACTCCCACAAACATATTAAATGTTTTCTTTAAGTCATAGAGTACCAATAAACAACTTAAGGATGCATTCCCAAAGTCTGGAAACACAAGGACAAATGAAGCCCAAACACAGGAGATGCAGAGAATTTGAAAAAAATAGAACAGAAATTAATGAACCAGAAACAAACAACATATAAGGAGTCAATGGAGGCTGTCTCCACTGCAGTTGCCAGTGCAGCCTCAACGTATTTTCTTCTTGTCAGCTGCAGGATCTCCTGCATGTTAGTCCTTTTCTGACAGAGCAATGAATGTGAAATAAATTTAGACTTTAATTGGAAGCAGGTCATGACTGTCGCTCATAAAGGTATGACAGGAATGGAATGCATTGGGATCTTTATAATTCTCCTTCCAGAGATAGCATAGGAAGAGTAGAAAGGGTTTCAGATAAGACTTAGAACTTCTCCTTCTAAATAGTCTTCAAAATTCCAGGTCTACCTATTAGAAAGTTTCCTTTTCTGAGAATGATCATTTCATTGAGATACTACCAATAAAATATACAAGTTACCAATATAGCTACACTGAAATGTCTTTATTGTTATTGGAACTGAAATAGCTTCAGGAAGATCAGGTTGCCCTGACCCTGCACTTCCTCCACCTAGGAGGTCCACTTGCCTGTGAACAAAGGGCTTCTCACTTTGTTTGAGAAAGTGTTTCACAACACAAAGGGTCCTTCATTCCCTACTGAAGAAAAGGGTCCTGATATGTAAAAACAGTTTGGTTCCTGTACAGGAGTGGTCTTTTGTGATGTTTTACCAGATCAAAGGTTATATTGTAAAGACCTTCTAGCCTGCAACAGGTGTGATGTGATAGCAGCCTTTTGTCATTAAAAACCCTAGTGTCCTGTCCTTTGTCTTTCCCAGGCAGGAGCCTTCTCTTGGTCAGTTAGAGGACTCATTATACTCTTAATTGGCTTAATAAAATGTGGTGCTCTGTATGTTTTTCAAGTGGACTATTTTAGACGAAAATAAGAGAGTATAGCTTAATAAAATATATGCCCAAAGTAATTGACTAACAAGTTAAAGTAGTCTAGATATTATAAAAATTTACTTCAGCAGGAAGGGAAAATTAGTCTTTACACTGATAGACTATGTTTACACAGACCAATAAGTGATTTAGAGCACACATTGCTCTTGCAGAAGATTCATGTTCATTCCTAGCACCTGTTATGCCTGCGTCACAAGACCCCCAAGCAAGACCCCCACAGAGCCGATATCTGATGCAAGCACACAGAGGGTTTTAATAACAAACAAGCAAGCCAGGGGCTTGGCCCATGCGTCCAACATCCAACAAAGCAGGTAGAGGAGGACTGCCCTGAACACTCACTTTAAGTGGTTTATATAGGGAAGGTTTACATGCAGCTTGGGATTGTACAAGGGGGCTAGGGTTGAGAGAGTTCTTTGAAGTTATTGGCTGAACTATGAGCTTGAGGTTATCAGTGGCTAACAGGATTCAGGGTATCTACAGAGACATAAATTTTTACTCCCTATGTCCTGCTTTTGTTGAACCCAGGATATATACATTCAGATTTATTGTTCTAGTCCTGCTCTCCTGTAAGGTCAACTTCTGGTCAGTTGAGCCCATTACTCCCCATGTCTTGTTTTGCCAAGTCCAGGATACATAGATTTACTATCCCAGCCTTACAAGTTCAACTTCTGGTCACTTCTAAAACTGCTGGTCAGCAAATACCTTTGGGGGAGAGGAGGAGGAAGCGTTTCTCAAGATGGCTACTGATTTTTCCCTTTCGCACCATGTAGTTTTCCTCACAAATCCCAGTAATTCCACGTATAGGGTGGTCAGACCCAACAACTATGGTATCTCTCTGACTCGCTCACTCCCTCTCTCTGTCTCTCTGTCTCTCTTTCTGTCTCTGTCTCTCTGTCTCTCTCTCTCTTTCTCTCCCTCCCCCTCTCTCTCTCACTCTCTCTCTCTCTCACTCTCTCTCTCTCTCTGTCTCTCTCTCTGTGAGTGTTTGCATTCATGAGTGAATGTGCACAGGGATAATGTAAAATAAAATAAATCTAAACATTATTTTTGAGTACTTTCAAAAATACTTCTTTTATTTTTCAGCTCTAGGTCTTGAACACAGGTCTCTATATATGCTAGTCACATTCTCTATTAGTGCTACACACCTCCAGGCCAGTAAGACTTTCTGTCCTTTTTTCCTGTCTTTTCTTACAGCATAGGGTGTGATCAATAGGAATAACATGGACTCTCAGGGTGTCAGACCACAACACAGTAAAATCTACACCTGAGAATTCTTGTCATTAGATGACGTTACTCATTAAGTTCAATGTGGGCCATGTCTGGAGCTTGGCTTTTAGAAAAACACTGCAAAGTTATGAATGTCTAATAAATTTTCACTGACAATAAAAACTGAAATTTATTTCATAGTCAGTTATAACTTCCAAAGCAAGTTGTGTCTCATTTTCCCCAAGAGAGACAAAACAAACAGTAGCTGAGAAAAAAGAATGAAGCAAAAGGCAGGTATTACTTCAGGTCTGATGATGAACTCTAGAGAATTCTGAGGCAGAAAAGTTACAGTGTGAATGAGGAAAACATAATACAAGGATCTAATACTGAGATGAATCAGATTGTCTAATTATATGGTAAAGGTGTTTTACTGAAAAATCACAGAATCCAAACAAAGAAGAAAAATACGGGTACTTTGAATAACAGGGAAAATAACTAGCATTCAGAATGCATAAAAGTCATTAAAATGATGAAAATTAAACAGACAGAATTTTAGTTAAAGTTAATAGCGATTTCGATAAAAGATTCTTTTGTCCCATATCAGAAGAGCCCTCTGGTATGGGACAGAGAAAGACCAATATTTTTATTTAAAACAGGTTAATTATAAATGCGATCTCTTTCTAAAAAACAAAAGGGGATATGATATATATAGGATATAGAGATGATAGGATAAAAGGATAGATTAATGAATCTACTTTTAAAAAACAACTTGTTTAAAATGTTTTACATTGGTATAGATTTTAGTTTATGTTTAAAATGTTTTACATTGGTATAAATTTTAGTTTATTGATACAAACTTAAAGTTGATTTTGTTATACTGTGTGTATATTTCTATTTTTGTTTGAGGTATTATGTTTATGTAACTCATTTAAAATTGTAATAGATAATTAAAAAATAGATTAATAATTAGTCATCTATGATAATCATATTTGTAGCCATGTTAGTTAAGTCTTCTAGGTATACATAGATATATTTCAGATAGATAGGTAATCTTCAAATACTTCAAAGACCTACAGAATATGGCATTTAAAATGTTTTAAAAATTTAGACGTTCTGGACAATGAGACATGTCTGCTCCTGGCAGCACTGGATTTACTTCAGAGGAGGATGGGCATCGAAGACACTCCACATGGAGTTTATCTTCACCTTGGCAAAAATAGCCATTTGGACAAGAAACTGTTCTTGCCTGGACTGCTTGATCGACTGGACATACAGGACCCATAGAAAGGTGACCACTAAACTTTGCTTGACAAAATGGTCCTTCAGGTTCCTGCTTTGCAGAGGAAACTGCCAGACATTCTACGAGACACAAAAAAAAAATGACTGAGAGACTCTAGGCCTGTGAGCTAAAAACAGATGCCCCAACTTTACAAGAGAACTTTGAATGACTGTCCAGGCTGTCAGCTGTCTCTGTCTACCCTACAAGACTCCCGAAAGTTGCTTACATCTTCTCCATTTCTCAGGTAGTATTATATCCTTCTGAGGTCTTTGATGTGGTTGAAGACTAGATAGTTGTAATTTCCTCAGTTATGATAAAAGATAAGTTAGATATAAAACCTTAAACTCATAAATATAAGATAGATAGGATATCTTCTTTAATATTGTAACTATAATTCTTGCTCGATAATTATTTTGTTATATGTAATGTTAAAGTTAAAACCTTCCTTTTTGAAAAAGAAAGAAAGGGGAAGTGCTGTGGATATTACTCTGTATCAATAAAGCACTGATTGGCCAGTAGCCAGACAGGAAGTATAGGCGGGACGAACAAAGAGGAGAATTGAGGGAACAGGAAGGTGGAGGAGAGACTGGCTGGAGCCGCTGAGAGGAGAAGATGTAATACGGGTACTTTGAATAACAGGGAAAATAACTAGCATTCAGAATGCATAAAAGTCATTAAAATGATGAAAATTAAACAGACAGAATTTTAGTTAAAGTTAATAGCGATTTCGATGATGAACTAAGGAACTTATGAAGGAAAAATAGAAATCATGTGGAAAATATATTTAATGCAAACCATGAAGGAACTACCCATGTCCAGCAGGGGGCACTGTGTGCTTCTGAGAATCTGACAAGACTTGAGGCTGACTCCTGACTCACATGTAATCTCCTGGGCAAAGCTGCCTGGACTAGAGGTTAGAGCAGGTGTTTCCTCAAGTT
>CABHPH010150352.1:0-17955 GCA_902168325.1 Peromyscus nudipes
TTGTTGCCATTTTTATGGTATAGCTATCTAATCTAGGAGCTCACTTATGCTAGATAAGTATTCTACCACTGAGCTACTTTAATTTCTGAGATGAGTGTGCCTGTGCAGTCCAGGCTGTCCTTAGACCCTCAGTCCTGCCTCCATCTTCCTCTAACTGTTGAGATTCAGGAAATTATATCATGCACTGCTCTTGCTCCTGTTCTAAAAGAAAAAAATTCAAAATAACTCTAAAGTTAATTTTTTTAAAAATTCAACACATGAAATATACAAGTAATATATTTTGGAGGCATGATAAGTGAAGGTCTAGCTGTAAAATACTAAGTAATAAATCATTGCAGCAGAAGCACAGCCATCAACTGACAGTCATTAGCATGACCTAGATGGTGTAGTACAGGACCATAGTGCACAAAGTAATGCTGACTATTGGATAAAATTGCCCCACGTCATGCAGAATAGTGAAGGTTTACCACTGAAAGAAATAGACCTCAGGCTGGCTGCGATAGTATGAAGGTTTGAGTTCCTCCCAAAGTCGTAAGTTGAAATAGAATCTCCTATATAATGGCATTAGAAAGTAGGGCTTTGGAGAAGTGATTATGTCATGAGGGTAGAGTCTTTTTTTTTTTTTTTTTTTTTTTTTGTTTTTTTTGATCGGGGTTTTTTTTTTTGCTTTGCGCCTCTCCTGGAACTCACTTGGTAGACCAGGCTGGCCTCGAACTCACAGAGATCCGCCTGGCTCTGCCTCCCGAGTGCTGGGATTAAAGGCGTGCGCCACCACCGCCTCGCCTTAATAGGATTAATTCATTATAAATGGGGCCCAAGAGAGATGTCTTGCACCCCTGTTGTACAATGACAGGTAGACAGTGCAATTTGTGAGATGAGCATTAACCAAAAACAAATACCCATCTTCTTGCCACTTGATTTTAGATATTTCAGGATTCACAGTTATAAGAAATAAGTTTCTTTGTTATAATGCACCTAAGCTTTTATACTTTTTATAGGAAGCAAAATGTACAAAGGCACAATTTTCAGGGAAAGGGGTGGATTTATTGGTTAAAGAAACCAATCAATGCAAATGCAAAATTTGCAGCCTTATTAATGGAAATCAAAGATTATTTTTTTCTGTGGTGGTCACAGTGCAAAGATCACAACGTCTGACACAGAGGAAGCAACAAACATGTTAATTTAATGACTCAATTAAGAGCTGTCTGGGTTCCAGTATGAAAAACTGAGAAATGTGATAGACCTAAGGTACAAGCTGATTGTCTGTCTCAATCATGAGGCTAGAGGTAACATCACATTCAAAAAAAATTATTTTTTTCAGACAGTGTTTCTGTGTAGCTTTGGTGCTTGTTCTAGATCTCGTTCTATAGACCAGGCTGGCCTCAAACTCACAGAAATCTGCCTGGCTCTGATTTTTAGTGTCTTAGAGGAAACACATTAACTAGGAACAGAAGATAAGAGAACATTAAAGAAATTCTTTTTTGTTGTTGTTTTGTTTGTTTGTTTTTCTTTTAAACATTTGTTTATTATTGTTATGTGCATGTGCCTAACAAGCATTGATGGACACCACATGCATTCAGGAGCCCATGGAGGTCTGAAGAAGATATTGGATCCCCTGGAACTGGAGTTACAGACAGTTGTGACCCACTGTGTAGGTGCTGGGAACTGAAAGTGGGTTCTCTAAGGACCGTGTTCATGCTCTTAACCTCAGACCTGGAGGGCCAAGCCAAGTCCACCTGGAGTTTCAGGGGGCCTCATCCTTGGAAACTTCTATGTCTCCCATGATAGGAGGAAGGGGAAGAGATTACTGGCAAGAAAGGCGAGGGAAAAGAAAAGAGATGGAAAGGATGAGTGTTTTCCCACCTACCACCAAAAGGTAAGTGTTTTTATACCTACTACCAAAGGACTAGTGCTTTTTCCATTAAAGAAATTCTAATCGAGCCAGGCGGCGGTGGCGCATGCCTTTAATCCTAGCACTCCGGAGGCAGAGCCAGGTGGATCTCTGTGAGTTCGAGGCCAGCCTGGTCTACAGGGCAAGATCCAGGACAGGCATCAAGGCTACACAGAGAAACCCTATCTCAAAAAAAACAAAAAACAAAAAACAAAAAAGTCAAGCAGCAGAAATGTGTGGAGTGGCAAGAGCAATGTGCAGTGAAGAAATCTGACATAAGGCTCGACCAAAAACCAAAATGTCTACAAATTCGTTAAATCAAATACATGCAGTAAGGAGAGAAAATGCCTCATTCTCTCATAAAGGATCCTGTTGAGAAAAGGTTTCACATTGATGCTCATGTTGATCATTTATTTCTGAACTGAAGTTATCCTCAGAGAGAGGCTGGCTCTATGGGCAAAGGATATTATACCTACTAGATAAAGGGCATTAAATAAAACAGACCTACTATTTATTACATTCAAGCTGTGATCCAGAGAACCCAGTAAGATACAAAGCATGCAGCAACACTCAGTCAAATGGACAATATTATAATTTGTACTTTACGAATGAGATTTTGAAATCCAAAAGCAAGTGGGTTGTTCAAGATAGTGTAATTAGCAATTTGAGCCCATACGCCTAAACTCTTTATATAGTGAACCCTGACACTTCACACGGACTCAAAATTGTCCCTTAAAGGCCTCCTCCTTTTGTCGCAGGCTCAAATCCAGACGCTTTCACCCCTGTTTGCATAGCTTTCAGAGCAGTCTGGATGAAACGCCGAATGTCATACCAGCAAAGTGAAGACAACGCCAGCATGCTTCTTCTAAACCTTGGGCCACTGGCACTGGAATGCTCTTGCTGATTCTGTAGGCAAGCAGTGCCTTCTGTCTGCCCTCAAGATCAGACTCCGCACAGGAATCTTCAGTTCTGTGTGGTAGCCAAAGCCACAACAAATTGCTGAATAAACAGGTTTCCCAGGTACTGGGTACTGGGTACCAAGGGGCCAAGAAGGGGTTGTAAAGCAGCAATCAGAGTTTCAGTTTGTAAATTAGGTCTTGCTGTGTTCTAGCTGGCAGAGTGTGAAGGTGGTTCTCTTCCATCCTGGGATCCCTCCACCCAAAGTGAATAAGTATTTTCCCCTCATTTGCTTTCCTAATGAGTTTTTCAAGTTGAGAACAGTTGTAGGGAGTGGCTCAGTTTGTCACAGGCTGAGCTCACAGTGGATAGTTTACTCCATGCAGCTCTTCCCTATTTCTGTCCTTACTGGGCCTGAGCCATGCTCCCTGGGACTATGGCTCTTCTGGCCTAGGATAAGGCCTCCAGTCAATGTTGAAACTTTTCAGTTGGGCCTCTGGTTGGTGTTTTAAAAACTGACCTGAACTGAAGCTTACTCTAAATTATTCAGCCACAGCAATGAACAACTTTGAGACTCCAGTAATACTACATGCAAGACTAACCATTTTCACCAATGTTAATGTAACGTGACCTCAGATATTTTCCATTGCTTCCAAATGTTTAAAAAATGCAGAATTTTTATCCGCTCCAAAATATTCAGCTTGTGGAACTTTATCACATTTTTTACAGCAATGCATTCTTCCCTATGCCTTGCCATAAAATTTCAGTCTATATATAAATATTATTCAAGCTTCCAGAGCAGCTAAACATTTATGTAGTGTAGACAGAACTCTCAAAATAATATAAACTGAATCTCAGTAAGGAATATAGGTTATGCTGTTATGTATTATACAAATTTATAATGTGTATGCAACTAATACATATTATAAAAAACACTGTAGGTTCTTAGTATATGTGATACAATATAATTTTACTTTATCCTGTTGCAATTCATTTTTGCTTTTTAAAGTACTTTAATTTTCCAGACTGGTGTATCATTCATGAACGAAGTGCAAAAGACAAGAAGCATACCCAGGGCAGCAGCAAAGGTGTGCTCTTCTCATGGGTACAAAACACTGAATCATTTTTGAAAATCAGAGTCCGAGATAGAAGCCTTAAATATCCCTTTCCAGCTTCTGCATTTTTTGATGATCTTGAAAACAAGAGAGAAATTTAAGTTTCATGTTAATCTACTGTCATCCTCCAAATCTACGAAGCCTTATAAAAGTTCCTCTTAGCCATTAATTCTCCACCATGGTAACAGCCATTGTCTCAAAGTAATTAGTCCTAATTCTAAGTGCATCAACTCGTCTTTCTTGCAAGTATGTGTTGCCAGGAGTTTTTTTTTTTCATCTCCAAATTGTCTCACATACAACTGGTATTAATTCTATTCTGTAATATTCAAGCCTATGAAGTTTCATATTCATTGATGGATCTAAATCACTATCCTGTAAATTCTACATAACTTAATGACAGTAAACGTAGTAGAGCTAATGTTAGGATGCCACCATAAAACATAAAAGAAATCCCTTTTCTCATGTTTGAAGAAGAATGCATTATTGTTTCCTTTGCTCCTTCAGCATCACTCGGCTTCAGCAGAGCAGTGATGTTTACTTTATCAGGTAGTAGTAGTTCTCACTACTGACTTCCAGATGACAGTGCAGTGCAATCCTTAAATGCACCTCCAGCATTGGCCACAGGTGTGAACAGGAGAAGTTGCAAGTCTTTGTAAACCTCAGGTAACTTCATCTTCTTGCACCAGCCACATTTTTTGACCCCAGTGAAAACTCACTTTCATTGTTTACTTCTATGGAATAATTAAGCTTTTAAACAATGTTCTTTCCTCCCTTGAATGTATGGCTTGTTTGTGGAATTTAGACCTTTTAAAATATAGTGAGGAGTTTTTCCTTTTAGGGAATGGACTGAGCATGGAGAGAGATGCCATATTCTTAGTGTGTGTGTGTGTGTGTGTGTGTGTGTGTGTGTGTGTGTGTGTGCAGTCAGGAAAACAGAGACACTACTAGTAGCAGTAGTAATAGTAGAGTCGGAGGAGAGAAAAGGGAAGAAAGTTTTGTTATCGGTTCATTATAAGAATTTAACATAACCTTATTTGCACCAAACTTCATTGCACATTTTCGGAATCTCTGCCCTCGGAAGCCTGAATGAGAAGGATCCCCAGTTCCAGACTGAGGTGGTGAAATTAAGGCAGCCTTGACTGCCAAAATAAATAAATAAATAAAATCCCTCTTTTGAGTAGAAGCTAGATAAGGAAGCACAGAAAAGATTGAATAAATTCTTTAGAAACATTTCAGAATATTTTCACTTTGTCTCCTCAGGAAAAAATTTTGATATTTTATAAATATAATATAAAATAAAATATTTCTTCTTTGAATATTTCTAAAACTGCATACCCCATTTAATAAATACAATTTTGAAAATAATTAAGAAGAGAAATATGTTTGTATCAGGAAAGGAATTAGGAACTTTTGCCTTACCACCAAAGGAAAGCCTCTTTACTTTTGGAAGAAGTACAAGTCTTTAGAACGTAACTACCTTTGCAACCATGGAACTTCTAAAATGGAACCTGGCATGATGGCACACTCCTTTAATCCTAGTACTCAGAATGCAGAGACAAATGGATCTTTGTGAGCTTGAAGGCAGCGGGATTGACATAGAGAGTTCCAGGCCAGCCAGGGCCACATGGTAAAATGCTGTGTAAACAAACAAAAACTTTTTTTTTTTTACAAGAGTAGGATTGGTCTAGATTAAGACAACCAAAACAATAACAAAAAGACAACAAGATAAGGGGCGTTAGTCAGGGTTCTCTAGAGGAACAGAACTGATACAATGAAACTATATGTCTATAAATGCTGAATGCCATTAGAGTCGCTTACAGACTATCCTCCAGCTAGTTCAACAATGGCTGTCTTCCAATGGGAAGTCTGAGAATCCAGTAATTGTTCAGTCCATGAGGCTGGATGTCTCAGCTGATCGTCAGTCCAAATTCCTGAATAAGTAGTCATATCAGTCAGTTGAGAGTGACAGCAACCAGGCAAAGAGCAAAGGCTTTCATCTTCCATGTCACTTATGTAGGCTGTCACCAGAAGGTGAGGCCCAGATCAAAGGTCTCTCTTCCCACCTCAAGACATCGCAAATAAAGTTGGATTTCCCCACTTCAAATGATTTAAATAAGAAAAATCCCTCATAGGTGTATCCAGTTACTTGGGTTTTAGTTAATTCTGGGTGTAGTCAAGTTAACAACTAAGAATAGCCATGACACAATGGCTCCTGAGTTCTCATCATGTCAAGCAGAAACATGCATCCTAACCCATAGACAGAAGCAATAATTTGGACCTAGATAAGCAAATGAGTTCCATCTTTTAAACGACCAGAAATATGATTTGTGGCATTATGAATAGTAGAGAAAATATTGGAGAATCGGCTTCCAGAAAAATCACCGCTTTCCTTCTCATGCATGGCACAAACATGAACTCACATTCTATGATTAGATTCACTATCATTGTTCCTACCACCAGTATGAGAGTGAGGAGGGTTAAATAGAGTAGTTATGTAAAATTTCTCTCATTTCACTGAATAAGAGAGAGAAACATAACACTGACCACTCAACAAACCAGAGAAATTAAAGGAGTTTTGCTTGCCACAGCAATTCCAATGAGCTAATTAATTCCATTTACATTTTTTCAGTTGGTTTCTTTCATTTTTTGAGGTTAACTTTGCAGTTAGTGTTTTTTTTAATGTTTCTGTTTCAGCTTAAGTATATTGAATATTCCTAAATGGTCAGTTATAAAGTTATTAAAAACATATTTGATTTTGCTATGGATGACAAATATTTGTGCATGTATACATATATACACATATAAACACTAGAAGGAACAAATGCAAAAAAGAAAAACCGAAGGGAAAATACTGGGACTGGCATTAGAATGTCTGTCAACAAGGCCAACTGTTTATATTACTATTTTTTTAAAGTTATAATAGTTTTGTTAATAACTTTTGCTAAATTATTTTTGTGGTGCTAAGCAAGGCAGATGTCACAGCAGAAGCATCCTAAGCACAGAGGGTTGATTCTGTTCTTGCTGCTTTTCCTTCACAGTTTGGCTAGAGCTTTTCTTCACATTGTCTTGCTTGCAGGACCAAACCTGAAATCAATGCCTGAGACATTTTCTCATGGCAGAAGAAGAAAGCCAAGTCAGAACCAGACAATACTCACAAGGCCTCCCTTCAACCATGTTACACTTCACTTTTACTCACAGTATGTTGGTCAGAGATACATGTAAGCCATGCTGGCAGTGGACATGAACCAGAAGTGTGGTCCTCTCTTGGGGATACCATTGCACAGTACATGGCGATGGGCATAGTGCATTTGAATGCTTCCTTGACATATGGGGATTAAATAGGTTCAACAAGGTTGCTTACTGCAGAGCCTTGTCAGTATTCCTTTTTCTAAGCTTTATTATGTGAATCATGAACCTAATTAGTCTTATCAATTAAAAACCAGGAGTCAGATATTCGGGTAATAACCAGAAATATCAGAGAAACAGGGGAGCAGTCACCAGTGACATCTTACCTCTCCGGATCCTCTGACCAAAAGGGCCGAGATCCTGTCTCTGCCCCACATTATCACTTTCTATCTCCACCTCTAGAGTGCTGGGATTAAAGGCATGAGCCTCCCAAGTGCTGAGATTAAACACCTGAGCAACCACTACCCAGTTTCTGTGGTTAACTAGTGGCTAGCTCTGCCTTCTGATCTTCAGGCAAGCTTTATTTGTCAGAACACAAAATATCACACAACACTTCCCCCTTTTGTCTAAAAAAATGTGGAGATTTTTACTAACAAAGAAAAACTATATATGATAAGTACAATAACTATATATAAATATATACAGGCAACAATTACATTAACAATGTCTAGTCCATTAGCTTTTGACAAATTCAGAGAAAATACTCCATTATCTATCTTGGTGAGTCCAATGTGTTGTACCTAATTTACTTTTTATCCTAACTTGCATTGCCAACCCAAAATTATCTTTTATACCTCTCAATCTTATACATCTTATACCTCTTTAGTGAGTCTCTTTTGAGTCTGGTAACAAGGAAAACTATAACTATCTAGTCTTCAACTCCATCAGAGACATGAGAAGGATATAATATTACCTGAGCAAACGAAAGTTCAGAGCAAACAACTTCCAAAATTAAGAAATGACAGAAACGGTTGTAAATTTAAAACAAATTTTTAAAGGTCTTATTAATAGAAAAACCCAGAGCCAGGTATTGAGGTGAATGATGAAAGATCAGAGAAACAGAACAAGATACATCCAACCTCACCTTGCCAACTTCTCAGCTGATCTTGTTTCCTTAAACTGAAATCCTCTGAATCCTCATCCTGATGGATCTCAGCTGAACTGCTGCTAAAAGCTAAAAACTTAAAAAGGCTCTATCTAGTTCCTGTTTCTCATGCCTTATGTGCCTTTCTCGACCAAGCCATCACTTCCTGGGATTAAAGGCATGTGTCTTTCCCAAGTCAGACATGAGATCTTAAGTGCTAGGATTAAAGGCATGTGTGCCACCATATTCTGACCTCTATGTCTATCTGGTGGCTGTTCTGTTCTCTGACCCCATATAAGGTTATTAGGGTGCACAATATATTGGGGGACACAATATCTCCACAGCTGATTGCATGGACAGTGATCTAAGGTTCCTCTTCAATGTTGGGGCATCCATCTTTAGCCTACAGGCCTAGAATATCTGACAGATTTTTCTGTGAAGCAGGATTTTTGAAGGACGGTCCTAAATTGTCTTGGCAAAGTTAAGCATTCATTTTCTTTTCTGTCCTGCTTGTCCAATTTGCACAGCATACTGTCAGCAGTTGAAACAAGGGCAGTTGCTTACCCAGTAACTAACTTTTGCCACAAAGAAAGTAAACTCCCTATGGAGTTTCTTCGATGCCCATCATCTTTTCTGAAGTAGATTGGTGCTTCCAGGAGTAGACATGTCTCATTATCATAAAAAAAGAACCTTATGTTATTAAAACACCTTAAATGCCATATTCTGTAGATCTCTGAAGTGTTTGAAAACCACTTGCCTATCTAAAATATATCTCTGTTTGACTTTGAAAACATATGTAATATGACTACAAGTTTGATTGTAATAGGTGAGTAACTACTAATCTGCATTTATTATCCTAAGTAGTTTGGAATAATAACTTTCAAGGACTAGAAATTTACATTACATTGTTAGATGAGCTGCATAGGTACAATACCTTAAACAAGAGTAGAAATGTATGGTCAGTATGTTCTAACAAAAATAATCGTAAACTTGTATCAATATACAAAATCCAAGCCAATGTAAAATATTTAAGACTAGTAGTTGATGTTTTGGTTTAAAAGTATATTCAATAATCTACCCTTTTATCCTATTTCTATATGCTCCCTTTTTCTTTTTAGAATAAGGTCATTGAATCTAATCTCCTTTGTTCAATTTTTTTTCCTGATCGTACCAATAACAACTTTTAACCAACACCACTAAACAATGACAAATATCCATAACCCAGTGAATGACCAAAAACTACCCATCCCACCTCTGGGGAATATGGGCACCGTGTTCATAAAATTAATTCCTGTTGTCTGGGGGTCAATGGCATCTTTAGGGGACTCTGAAAAAAATGGAATAATTGTCAAGTCCTGGGAGAGCTAGGTGTATCATTTGTTGTTCAGTCTCTGTGTATTGGGAATGTGCAGGACTTGTCTCAAGTCCTGGCTAGAGTAGTCTGTGAAGCTGGACCATCTCAGCTAACCACCTTGAAATTGTCCTGAGCAGTTTGTAGTCCTAAACTGGTCTTTGGGTGGTGTTTGTCAGCTTAGTGGTATTACCACAGTTCAGGTAGAATTGTCATTGTAGGGACCCAATCTCCTTTTGGAAACTTCAAAGGTGTTAGGCATGGTCATGGTTCACTACAGAAAACTTAAACATTTTAGACGTCATGTACAGCAGATCTTGAAAACGTTAAAAGACCATAATTTGTTATATATATATATATATATATATATATATATATATATATATATATATATATATATATATCCAGAGTACAAAAATTTAATTCCTAGTTACCTGATAGAGACTCAAACCTGAAATTTTGTACAAGAAGCTAGATGAAGCCTTTTTCTACATTATACCAAAGGATCATGAGATAAGTAGCAATAGAATAGTTCCTTAATTTTTTGTTTTTCTTCTGTCCCATATTATGTAGCTCTTCTGACATGAGACAGATTTTGGATTTTCCTTTTAACAAACATGCTTGGGTTTAGAGAAGGAGAGAAGCAGCCACCAGTGACTTCCTACCTCTCTGGATCCTCTGATCAAAAAGGCCAAAATCCTGTCTCCTCCTTGCCTTATCACTTCCTATCTCAGCCTCATGAGTACTGGAATTAAAGGCATGAGCCTACCAAGTCCTGGGATTAAACATATGAGCCACTACTGCCCAGCTTTTTGGGTTAACTAGTTGTTAGCTCCACCCTCTGATCCCTAGGCAAGCTTTATTTGTCAGAACACAAACAAAATATCACAGGACGGTAATGTATGCAACACAAGTGACTTACAAGGGACTCCTTGGAGTTGTAGTTCAAAAAAGAAAGGAAGGAAGGAAGGAAGAGACAGAGGGAGGGAGGGAGGGAGGGAGGGAGGGAGGGAAGGAGGGAGAGAGGGAGGGAGGGGAAAAGAAGATGAGTATTTAAAAGTTTTAGTTAGGGAACTTTTATTTACAAGCAAAACATTACTTTTGATGCTAGTCCATTGGAAAAAAATCTGTTTTATGCATAGGTGAATAGCATACAGCAGGGAAAAAAAAAAACCTCTTGGTCAAATTGCTTTTCTTTCTCTTCCTATTAGGTGTAGTGTGTCTACTGGAAAACTACAAAACAAAGACATTAAGCCAAGTGGGCTCTGGGTGCCACTATCTCCTCTGTGCATATCATTCAGCATCCTTCTGAAGCACCAGGCAGTTTCCTTACCTGTGACATTGGTGCTCTCACCTGCACTTAGGACCACATGTGCTGTGCCTGCCTTACTCTCTCCTTAACAATTGTTTCCTCTTTAGGTAGGGGCCCCAAAAATACACCGTTAATTCCAGTTACCCTCACTAATCACCCATGGCCCCTGTCCCCAGTCCCACGGAGCCTAGTCCAGAGTACTTTCTTTGAGAAAGTCACAGCTTCAGTATGCAAGGACATCAAGCATTAATAAAACAACAGAAGGTAGATAACATTCTTTCCTTATGCCTCACTTCTATCTCAAATCCACCACCTTGTTAACAAGCGTGACGCACTGTGATCAGAAGAAAGCTATCTACCATGGGGAAAGAAGGAGCATGGAGAGCGATTGTCTGAGATGATTATTAGGTCAGGAGGAAAACTTAAATGGTAGAAGAGCATCAGACTCTCAGCACAGTAAACTCAGGGAACAGTGTGAAGTTGGTATCAAAACGAAACAAACAAAAGCAACAAAGACTGGAATCACTGCCATCTCGTAGACTCAAAACCTCAGAAAGTGTTTTGGAAAAAAAAGAAAGTTTCTTGTTTCTAGGCATCAGCAATATTGAGCTGAAATTTTTTTTTTAATCAGTGTACCTGGAATACATGTGTATGAAAAAATGCTCACTAAATATATAAAGTAATCAACTATCAGTGAAACTGTACTTAGGTCATATCTATATAGTGGTATTCTATTTGTACTGAAATGTGATTTTATTTGTATGTTAATAAATAAAGTTGCCTAGAGGTCAGAGCTATTAGCAAGCCATAGCGAAAGCCAGGGCGGTGGTGGTGCACGCCTTTAATCCCAGCACTTGGTAAGCAGAACTAGATAGATCTCTGTGTGTTCAAGGATACAGTCAGCATTGGAGACACACGCCCTTAATCTCAATACCAACCATAGAAGACCTGGAGGTCTGTACAGAGAGGCAGTGACGAGGCAGTCACGTAGTTGGGTTTACAACCAATGAGAAGGCAGAACAGAACTCTTTATAAGACAAACGCACAGGAAGTAACTCCCTTTTCGGAGAGGTCTCTTGGCGGGAGAGGCTAGCTGGCGGAAAGCGGTAAGGCTCTTTGCTCTGACCTCTTGGGCTTTTATCTTTACATTGGCTCTGTGTTTCTTATTTAATAAGACAGTTGGTTACATCTACATATCTAAATGTTGGAAATATCAGAGTGGGAATCTTAAATAACTATACTTAATCTGATGAAAAAAGGAAATGCAAACACCTTTCCATAACAAAGGTAAACTTTTGAAGAGATAAGCACTACTAGGAAAATTCAAATAATAAAGCCCTGAGAAGGAACAAGTGCATGGTAAGACAGGAAGCATGCCTGCATGTCTGCAAGTGGCCCATGAACATATGTCAAAAATTCAGTAAACTTTAAGATTCATGAATAAGATTAATTTCAACTAAAATACAAAGAAGAAAGGGGTGGAGTATAACAATTAAAAATATGTAATGAAAGAAAAATCAAATAGACTAACAATGTAATTGAGATAATAAAAAGAGAAGCAAACTATCGATTAAAATATGTTTGAATGTTTTTGGAGGTGATAGAAGAAATTGTTTTTTAATGGAATAAAGTAGATCCCAGGACCAGGAATTCAGAGAATGATGGTTAAAGGAAAAGGTACAAGGTACTACTGGAAGAAAAAGCATAAAAAGAATGAACCAGAAGACAGGGACGGCAGGAAGACTGGAACAGGTTAAGCAAAGAAGACTGTGCGGCATAAACTGTCCACTTCAGAGTATCTAGATTGGCAGCATTAAATTGTGGAAAGGAAATAAATTAAAGTCCAAATTCTATAATCAATGAAATACAATTAAAAACAGTGAACATTTTTTCTATTAAAAACAAAACTATTTAAAAAATAGAATAGAGAACTCATTCTGAAACAAGTAGGAAAAGTCTGACCAATCAGAGCATAGACTGAGTAATAGAGTCAATAGGTAATTAGATCCCCTACTGTAGAAGGCCATATGCCAAATCAGAACTTTGATTCAGTGTCTAGGGCTTCTCATACTGGTCTGCCTTTCTCTAATTACAGAGAGGAAAATAAATACATATTCCTTGAGGTTCTGAAATTACTGTGGAAAGCTACCTGCCACTTCATGCTGTTCTTAGAATTCAGGAAAAAATGAATGCTAAATAATTAATATAGGATATTATTGTTACTTATCAAAAGATAAAGGCTTTGCCAAAAACTATAGGGATATGGTTCAGAGGTAGAGCACTTAACATCTGTTCACTGTTATGCACAGTATAACATTCATTGCTTAACCAGATCTGGATCTGATCCCAAGCACTGAAAAATAAATCAATCAATAAAACGAGTTCTCATGATATTCTGCTACTACGCTCATAGATCAGGGCCTTACCCAGTCATCATCAGAGAGCTTCCTTCAGCAGCAGATGGGAACAGATGCAGATACCCCTAGCTAGACGTGACGCAGAGAGTCTAAATTGGAGGTCGCCATCAGATTCCTCCCCTCAGAAATGAGGAAATCCCATGAAAGAGGAGGTGAAAAAATTATGAGTCAGAGGGGAAGGAGGACACCAGGAGAACAAGGCCCACGGAATCAACAAAGCAAACCGCATATGAGCTCACAGAGGCTGAAGCAGCAAGCACAGGGCCTGCATGGGTCTGCACCAGGTCCTCTGCATATAGATTATAGCTATTAACTCAGTATTTTTATGGGACTTCTTATTTGGAAAGTGAATGCCTCTCTGATTCTTTTCCCTGCTCTTAGAACTCTTCTCTTCCTGTTGGGTTGCCATGTCCAACTTTAATATGAAAGTTTTGCTTCATCTTATTTTATTTTATTTTGTCAGGTTTGGCTGTCATCTCTAAGAAGCCTTCCTTTTCTAATGAAAGACAGAATCGCTCCAGAAAGAAGGGGATTTGGAGAAGAAGTAGGAGGAGTGGAGGGGAAGGAAACTATAATCAGGATATATTATATGAGAAAAGAATATTTTCAATAAAAAAGCAATTAAACAGTAATAGCTTCTACATAAATATTGATGTGATATTGGCATTGCATAAAAGTATTCTATATTTTCCTTGTAGCATTATGGTAGGCCACAAAGCACCTTTCAGTGGCACATGCATCACTGTCTCAGAAGCCCAGCATAGTTGAGATAGCAGGTGATCTTTTCCACCTTCTTAAACAAGATGAAAATTTACTTTTATAAAGATATAAATGAGAACAATTTCTTAATCCCTCAGATATTAATTTTTGGCAGAGAACTATCCTATTCAACCCTTGCATTAACCTTTGATGCTATGGCAGAGAATGTACATTCCTGTCCATTTAAAAATAAATGAGGAAATTGAGACATAGGGAATTTAAATTGCATAGGTAGTTAGCATCCATGCCAAGAAGAGAACATATTTCCTCCCTGAATCCAGTGCCAATTCCATGATCCCTGGTCACCTTGAGCAAAAAATAGTATAAAGCCAATTTATCTTGGATCACATTCAAGGGAATTTAGTTTTGCTCACATTAAAAAGCAAATGCATTTATAGGTTTTCTAGCATGCATGCCAAGGATAGTATTATGTAAAACTGCTACTGTTCCTAGCTTTCACATATTAAGTATATGAAATTATATCTGCCTCTGGCTCAGGTGTGTTTTTCTTAATGCTGAAGTGTAATCTATGTATTCTTAAATTGATAAAACTGATTTTTCCAAAATAATTTTTTTCAGGACTGGGAGTAAATGCCTTTATTCTCTGAGCCCTCTAACCCTGCATTTTGCTTTTTTTCTTTTTAATTGTTAAAAATGTTGTTAATTAAAATTTTCTTTTTTACATCTCAACTGCAGTGTCCCCTCCCTCTTCCCCTACCCTCCCTACTTCCCCTCTGCCTTCCCATTCACTCCTTCTCTCTTTCTGTTCAGAAAGGGGCACGCCTCCCATGGGGGCCAACAAAGCATGACTTTGTCGTTCAAATTTCTTAAAGAGAAAAAGAAATGAAATGTGGCAAAATAGAAGGATAAAGAGTTCACGACAAATGCCATTCGAAATACTGAATGTGACAGGATGACTTTTATGAAAATTATCTGAGGATTCTTACAGATATTGGCTTATTTCTTAAGATGTCAGTGACCGATTTCACTTTGACCAAAATGGAAGACAAGTGTATTCTTGCTTTCAAGGTTTACACTCCTGTGTGCTTTGTCAGACACTAAAATACTGTAGTTTCACCCTGAATAACATCTTCATTCACACAAACCGCCGGCTCTTCTACTGAGTCTGCCAGCCCAGAGCTGTTCAGAAGGAGGTATTATATTTTTGCTATTGTTTTTTAAACACACTCACCTCTTTGAGTAGAGCCAGAAGCTTTGAAGGTAGTTGTCGATAACAAAATTAGACCTGATGGGCACATGAACACTTGACGCATTTTCCAGTTGGACTACCCCAAAAGCATTATCATACTCGTCTCTGGTTCCAATGAAGGAGGACTTTCTGCAGTGCTCTGAATGGGAATCTCTTGGCCTACTCAGCTCCAAAAATCCTGCCAAATTAGACCTGGATTGCCAGGCTTCTGGTTTATAAGAAAGAGTAGCATATTGGATATCTATGCCCTTCTTTCATATCCATGGACAGCAAAAGTTGCTTGTTTTCTCTGATATTATCAGAAAGATTTTTTTTTTGGAAAAAAGAAACAGAAAGGGAGAAGAAACATGATAAGACAATGAGATAAGTAGGCTGACTTTGAAAACAGATCCCAAGTGAATAAATAGGAATTTTGGCTTAGAAATCTTTTTTCAGGAATTTAAAGTGTGTGTTTGACTATTTCTTTGGTGTTTCTTGATAGGCAGATTGACCAAAATTAGGAAGATGGCAATGTAATCTTTATTCTCAGAGAAAAACATAGGCTCCGTGTAAGTGTTTTTGAACACCTACCACAGTTTCTCTAAGCAACACCCACAAAGAGCAGGCCAAGAAGATGTGGTAATGGTGTCTTAGAAGCATACATGTCATTGACTGGCAATTGTCTAATTCAGTCCATGTTCTGAAGGTTTAATGGTTCGAAAACTAGTTCTTTTCTAATTAGGATGAAGACACTGAGGTCATTGAAGATTTCCAGGTAAGGGTCTGGTAGAAACCAAACTATTCAGGGACCTGATATTCTAAGTTAATGTTTCATCTAATAGTGTGTCCAGCAATCAGTTGCCCTCCACAACTCACCATATTTTCTTACCTCTATAAAGAAAATTAATACTCGTGAGAGATATTCTGTGGGGCTAACAATGTAAAGGAAGTCTCTATGTAAATTACAAACTTCAGAGTGAAGTAGCAAATTAACGCAAGACTTTATTTATTTGTACATATGAACATTTGTCTTCAGACACCACAGGGTGCGCAGTTCAAATAAGGTAACATATGTGATGTGCTTTAGACACCATTTACATTGATATGAATATAAAGCAGTGCTGTTGCTATTTTTAACAAGACTCACTAGAGAAAACTTCAAGTATAAAACCAATAATAAGCATACGATGGTAAGTACAGCATTGTTTTGTGCTATGTTGCGGCCCTTGACTTCACCTCCCTTTCCTACAGATTTGTTGTGGTGTGATTTAAAGGCAGTGGGTACAAAGTCTGACAAACCCTCAGTGAAAAGGTCATCTCGAAGGAAATTTTAAAGTGCATTTTTTTTCATTTAACCCTTAACTCCAGTCAGATGTAGGAAAACATATCTCAGATTCCAGTGGCTTCCAAGACTGGCCATCTGAGCAAGTGGTGTGGTCTGAGAAATATCAAGAGGCACCACCTGAAAAATATATCTTTCCTTAGGGACATTCCTGGAATTCCCACCACTGAGGACAGACAGAAAGCCCTTTGAACATACACGGAGGTGCTAACATAGCATTTGTCCATTTAACAGTTTGGACAGAGAATGAATAGAAATAATTTGACATAACTTCAAGGTGGAAAAAGAAGTGGTTACAGTTTTATCTTTCCTCTGGCAAAACGTTTTTCATTCCCACACCAAATTAAAAATTCTGTTTAAATTTTGTTAGCTTCTTAACCTGAAGCCATCTAGTACTTACATTATTTGCTATTACACCTTTATCATCAGATTTTTCTCTACCTGTCTTTAGTGCATGAGCCGGCTTTTTGGAACTTAGTGCCTATGCTGAGACACTTTGGTCAGCCTTGGTGCAGGGAGGAGGGGATTGGACCTTCCTCAACTGAATGTACCAGGCTCTGCTGACTACCCAGGGGAGACCTTGCCTTGGAGGAGGTGGGAATGGGAGGTGCGTTGGGGGAGGATGGCTGGGATGTGGGAGGAAGGAGGACAGGAAAATCCGTGGTTGATATATAAAACGAATAGAAAATCTCTTAATAAAAAGAAAAGAGCCGGGCGTTGGTGGCGCACGCCTTTAATCCCAGAACTCGGGAGGCAGAGCCAGGCGGATCTCTGTGAGTTCGAGGCCAGCCTGGGCTACCGAGTGAGCTCCAGGAAAGGCGCAAAGCTACACAGAGAAATCCTGTCTCGAAAAACCAAAAAAAAAAAAAAAAAAAAAAGAAAAGAAAAGAAAAAAATGAAATCCATTGTTGCTAAAAATGTATATATGAGACAAATACATGAACTAAACTAACCAAAAGATAAAAATAGATGGAAAACAGTACTTCTGCACAATTTTGAAAGTAAATATACAAAGGAATACACACAGGTATTATGCTGTGGTTCATATGATACTTCACTATTGAGGTTTAAGGTTAGCTTCTGAAGCCGTAATATATTTATTTGAAGATTGGATAATAAGGTATACAAGCCACGTTTCTCAGTGTTGATTGTATGAGGCTATAGATAAGCAATTTTGTACTATAAGGCAATGACTCATATGGTAATGCAATAAATTTGGAGACATCTGTATGAATGCATTATACATTAATATGATTCTTTCCTCATCAAGGATATGTCCCAAGGCCTATAGTTGATCCCTGAAACTTCATGTATTACCAAATACTGTGGATGTTATAATTTTGTCTCATATATATATATACACAGTATATATATATATATATATATATATATATATATATATATATATATAT
>CABHPH010150352.1:17965-43545 GCA_902168325.1 Peromyscus nudipes
TATATATATATATATATATATATATATATATATATATATATATATATATACACAGTAAGGCATGTGTAATAATATTCAATAATAAGATGGAATAGCTATGCTAATATATTGTAGTAAATTGTAAGCATCGTTACTACTTCTCTAACTCTTCTAATATAATATAAAAAAGAAAGGGGGACCAGTTATAATATTTTGAAAGAAAATGAACTACTAGTGATATGTGTTCAAAATAAATTCTGGAGAATATATGCATAAAATTTTACTGCTCAAATATTGGTGCTATCTACTCTGTTGACTTACTGTGCCACATCTGAACATGACATTTATGAAATTCACTTTCTTTACTTGGCCTTTTCAGAATTAAGAAACTAAATTAGATATGTAGTTCACTTTGCATTCAGTAATTTTATATCTTAATTCTTTAATATCTTCGTAAAACTGCTCATTTTAAAAGCATATTTTCCAGTTGATGGATTAATGGAGATAACACATATTAAAAATATCTCTAAAATGTTCTAATTTGAATATTTTTAAACTTTTAAAACTGGATATTATATAGAGCCCAGGAGAATAATTCTGTCTTATTTCCCTGACCTCACTATAAAAGATCTATTTAGCTCTTAGCTAATAGTCAGACTAGATATGGCTAAATGTTTAAGCCTTTTCCACTGAACTGTGCTGAACACAGAGAGCCTTCTATGTTTCTTGAGTTTCTGCATTTATTTAAATAAAAATGTTACCAAGCCAAGTAAAACACCAGTTTGGTAAAGCTGAGTTTCAAAAAAAAAAAAAAACCAACCAACCATGGACCAGTCCTACACGTACAAAATGAAAGGGGCCTGGTACACTCTGGCTTTATTTTCTCTTTACTTAGCTACTAATTAGGAGTGGTGGATGTAAGACAAAACCTAAAACTATGTGCTAGAGAAACTGAAGATTCAACTATGCTCTTCTAGGAAGAAATGGACTCAAAATAACCCATTTCAATCTCAACAAGCATGAATATGCTTTATTTTATATTTATATCCACATTGACCTACTTTGCAAAAATTTCAACCCCATCCTTTCATGGTACCATCATAGATTCTAAGCAGTATCTAATTTTTATTTTTCTTAAGATTAGAACATTTTTGGGGAAAAACACCTACAAAATGTGGTGAGGACCATATACTATCTTCTTGCAATAATCAGAAGTTACAGTGAAAAACCCCTTTCCAACACACTGTGATCATTTTCTAAATGGCCCCTATTTTAGACAAGATGACCTGATGACTGGTTACAATGATTCCCTACTTTTACCCAAATAATAACTTGACCCAAAGTTATTCAATATAGTCCCCACAAGAGAAAATTCATGGTATCAAATAGTATGCTATTACCGACAGAGAAACTGAGGTCATTTAGCCTTCATTTCATTACAATGCCTGAAGATAGGAAGGACATGATTTTGTAAATTCACTAACCTGTCAAAAGCACTTTATAATTACTATCAGGACCAATGAGATGTTAGAAAGAGCTAGTCAGTGCTCCATGGGGTTTCAGGAACACAGAAGTTCTATGTGGGTCTTTTTGACTCGAGGCATTCCTTCCAAATAAATGTGTCTGTGTGTCCACCTGTCCATCTGTCCCTCTCTCTCTCTGTCTGTGTGTGTGTGTGTCTCTCTCTCTGTCTCTGTCTCTCTGTGTCTTTTGTGTATCTCTCTGTCTCTGTCTTTCTCTCTCTGTCTGTGTGTGTGTACCTGTGTGTGAACGTGAGTGCATGTGTGTGCAAGTGTGTGTTTGCATGTGCCTGTTTGTTCATGTTATATGTGTTTATGATGTACCCATGTGTGCTATATGAATATAACATGGATTCATACATATGTAGAGGTACACACTCTTTCATGTGTATGGGGGTCAGATGAGGATATAAGATGTTCTGCTATATAGCTATCTGTCTTATGCCTTGGAGATGGGATCTTTCACTAAACCTGGAGCTACTGTGGTAGCTAGGAAGGCCAGCCATCATTTTGTCTTGCACACTCCCACAATTCTGGGGCTGCACCCTGCATGGGTATATGTAGTCCCTAGGGATTTGAATTCAGGTCCACAGTTTCTAGAGATCAGCCCAAGGTGCTGAACATTCTGCACTGAAGCATACATGACACAAAATGGTGTGTTGGCTGGGGTTTGTATCATCTGGAACTGGAGCACTTGTCCAGGCTCATTCAGATTGTTGACAAATTTCATTTCCTTGCTGCTATATTAGGTGTGCGCATTTTCCTACTGACAGATAGGAGCAAAAGCAAATTCCTATGTGTCCTCAAGTCCCACCTTCTCCTTACAGAATGTCATGTTGCTATTTCTCTGCAGAATGCAGCAAAAAAAAGCATCACCTTGAAAGCAGAAAGCAACCCTCACTAGACAGCAAGACTACTGATAGTGTGATGTTTGACTTCTCAGCTTCCGTGACAGTTAAAAAGACTTTATTTTTTATAAATCACCCAGTCTGTTGTAGCAGCACACCTTCCTCAAAATACACTATATAATATGTAAATTAAAGAGAGCCAGCTTGATAATTATCATGTGGATGGGTATAGTTTTTAAAACTTATATAAAAACCCTGAGGTAGTGATGACGTGTTTGAAGAATTGAAAGAAGCATAGGACTAGTAACACCATTTACACCAAGAAAAGTGGTAGTGACCTACAGTATCTGATTCCTCTGGGAAAAGCAAGTATCAAGAAAGATGCTATGTGATGGGCTCAAAACATATATTATCATTGGCCACAGAAGATATCTAAGCCACTAGATTCATGGGGTAGTATGTAGATTTTTCTGAGATCTCCAACAGATCCTTTGGTAAGTACAAATACATCTCTACTAGGTGATTGGTATGATTACCATCTTTATTCTATACATTTTCCTGCTGTGATGTCATCTTTTGGTAGGACTCTGAGCAGGTTTAAGACAACCGCCAACAGATTTCTTCATAATGTTGGCCCACATATGGAAAAGGGGGTTATATTAGTACAACTTTTATCTCAATGAAAGTGGATTTTTTTTTCATGCAATAACTAACAGGCTCCCACAAAGCACAAAGCCTGACCTTTCCTTCCCATTTAGTCTCATATAGCCTAGGCTTTCCTTGAGCTCACTCTATAGCTAAGAATGATGATGAACTCTTGATCCCTCTTCCCAAATTCAGGGATTATAAGCATGAACATTATACCTAGATTTATATGTCGCTGAGGCTTAAACCCGGGGCATTATATGTGTTGGGCAAACACTGTATCAACTGCCTGTATTGGTAGCCCTCAGACTGGCTTTTCTGTTTAGATATTTTAGACATGAATCAGAAAATTGTGAGTCTCTATGTCCATTAAGCTATAAACTGAATTCATCAAGTTCTGTTGGCACTCTGTTTCTGGACCTATCATTATGATCTATTGTCATCAGTGGGGCTCAGAGCATTCTCAGGAGACTTTTCAAATTCACACTTTCAAGGAAAATTACTAATCTTCGCTTCTATATGTGATATTTACAATGCTGATCTTTAATTTCTTCTTTCACAATTAGAAGATGGCTACATTGTAGATCTGTTTGGTAAGGATAGGTTTGAGAAGAAGAATGTGATTTGATGAAATTAGGATAGAGTATGTATTTAAGAAAGGAAACTCTGATATGATTTTGCTGGTATTTGCCACTCTCCAGTAGAACAATAATGACCAAGTTACTTAAGTTTGCTTTGCTAATTCTTTTAGTTGTAAAATAAAAAATATAACAAATGTCATATGGTTACTAGGAGACTTACCTACAGTTTTCACATATAATACTATATGCAATACACACACATGCACATACACACACACACACACACACACACACACACACACACCAATGTATTTTCCATATAAAGCTGAACATATATATATACCTATATTAATATGCCCCTTTGTCACCTATACTGTTCTCAGTCTATATATGTTTCCAAATTGAGAAAAAGTTACCAATTGAAGATGTTATCACAAAACATATAAATATCTAAGTGAGAGGTACTATGTTCACAAATAAAACATGCCAGTTCATAAAAACTCTGTGTATACAGGATGCATGTATGTGTTCCAAAAATTCTAAAACAGATATGATCTCTAACTAAAAGAAAAGTCACCTTTTCTTTAACAAGATAATTTTATCTTATAGGTTCTACTAAGGGGGTGGACATTATTATTTTAATACCTCATACGTAGCACATTTGTTCGGCTAATAAATTTTATTTAAATTATTTCTTTTGATGTGGAAAGAGTTTTTAACATGTGATGAAGCTGAGAATGAGGATGTTGTATAACTGAGGTGGGACAGAGTAAAAGGAGTAATGGAGGTACTAAAATCCCTTATGTGGTGGCCTTCATACTATTGGACATTTCTTCTTTGCCAGGAAGTGGAGTGACCAGTCCATCTATGCAAATCAGTGTGGTCATTCCTCAGGACAATAGGAATTGATCTACATAAAGATCCA
Source organism: Peromyscus nudipes (assembly GCA_902168325.1). Taxonomy (NCBI): domain Eukaryota; kingdom Metazoa; phylum Chordata; class Mammalia; order Rodentia; family Cricetidae; genus Peromyscus; species Peromyscus nudipes. The sequence continues at coordinate 22,464 of CABHPH010150352.1, forward strand.
ACTGTACAGCTCTTGGGTATATTCCCAAAGGATGCTTTATTCTACTACAAGATATTTGCTCAAACATATCCATTGCTACTGTGCTCATAATATCCAGAATATAAGCGATTTTGAAGTCCCTCAACAGAGGAATGGATAAACAAAATGTACATTTACACAATGGAATACTACTAAGGGACTAAAAATAATGAAATCTGCAGGTCAATGGATGGAGCCAGAAGAAATCATCCTGAATAAGGTATCCTATCCCCAAACATAGGAATATGGTTTGTATTCACTTATATGTGAATACTTGCCTGTAAGTCATTATGGTATTTTTCACTTATGTGTGTATGTTTGCTGTTGAGTCAGTGATAGGGGAGCTACAATCCATAAAACCACAGAGGATAGGTATAGAATAGGGGATAGAGAGGAGGGATAGATCTCCCTAGAAAGGAGTAGTAGAATAGATAATTAAGAATGGATGGGGGTGGGCGATTGGAATGAGAGGATCAAGTAGGGAGGAGGAGGGAAGAGGGAGACAAGGGAGGGAATTCAGGAAGAGACAGTTTAATAATAAGGGCCCTTTGAAGAAAACCTAATACAGAAGAAGATTCCTATACACAAGTGAAGGCTGTCTGAATGAAATCGTCAAATAATGGGTAATACAGAGACACAAATGGACATCTCTTGTTACCAAATGAAGCTTCCAGTTCTGGGAATGGGTTACATCTAATGGAGCTGTTGGCCTATGGTTCCCAAAGAAACATCCAAACTATCAGGGTCGTTGCCAAGTCTTTAGGTTGCTCTCCACAAACTGACAGCAAGGCCCCAGTGCTGAAGACAGCACCTACACAACTCACTCAACTTGGAGAAGTCCATGAGATGGAACCGATAGCCACCACTGCTCAGGTGACCAAAGTGGGGGGAAAAAAGAGACTAGATAGCCCGGGAATCTAGGGGAAAATCAGATGCCACTGTTCTGCTAAAGGAACAGAGTAATAAAATGACTCCTAATGTCACTCTGCTATACTTATAGATCAGTGCCTTGCTCAGCCATCATCAAAGAAGCTTCATCCTGCAGCAGACGGGAACAAATACAGAGACCTATATCCAAACAATATTCAGAGAGTGAGAGACTTTGGAACATTCAGGCCTAAATGGGACGTAGCCCTCAGTGCCCTGCAGAAGAGGAGGTGGAAAGAGTGTAAGAGCCAGAGGGGACGGAGGACACCAAGGAAACAAGGCCCTCTACATCAACAGGATGGATACACATGTGAACGCATGAGGTAGCATGTACACAGCCTGCATGGATCTGCACCATATTGGGTCCTACAACTGAAAGGAAAAGTGGACACATGCCCGCATCCCTATCTCAGAAGCTATCCAATTGATAACCACTTGCAAATGAAAATTTAATTTTCTCCAAGGGAGTCTCACTGGGGAAAGAAACCACTTTTCAGGATAAGGCCGCATGACAAGGTAGATGATGTCTAGCAAAAATTGAAATGAACAGCATCTTTGGAGATTCTTTGTCTCACAATGTTGTGTCCAAGCTTTTTTTGTCTGTTTGTTTGTTGGTTTCTGGTTTAATGTTTTTATGGGATTCCTGAGTGTGCAAACTGGTGAGTCTCCATGTCTATATCTGTTTCTTGTGCCTTTTCTTGGGCTCTTAGCCTTCCGGTTTTTTGTTTGTTTGTTTGTTTTGCCCTATTCTGATGTGATAATATTTGTCTTATTTCATATTTTATTTTGTTGTTATCCCTTAAAAGTCTGTTTATTTACTAATGAGAGACAGAAAGGGGATGGATCCAGATGGGAGGGGAGTTGGGAAGGAACTGAGAGGCATAGAATGAGGAGAAACACAATCCACATATATTATGTGAGGAAAAGAAATCTATTTTCAGTAAAAGGAAAAGATATTCACACACTTATACAATCTTATTATCTGTTTATTGACAAATTCAATTCAATTTGAATTTAAAATCAAAGTTGTACAATAGAAAGTACAAAAAAGAAAGGAAAAAGTCAGAGAGAAATCTTGGTATCTCCTTATCTTAACAGGAAGACTTTTGAAGAAACAGAGGAAAGTGTTCATTCACTACTTGTAAAAAAATATCAACTATAAAAATTTTCTAAGAAATACTATGGAAATGTGTTTAGGACAAGGAATTAAAGTATTCTTGTGTCCTCAACCTTGTAACACTTGTAAATGTTTTAATCTTCCCTACCCAGTGAAACCTTTAATTACTCAATGGCCTGGAGTGATGATGACCTTTTTCCTACTGACTCCTTTTTCCTCCCTCCATTTCCTACTGAATAATATTGTGGGGTCTGACCCCAGCCAATGGGGAAAAGACATAGTTACCTCCTGAGTCAGAATAAAAACTAAGTGCATTCCTGTCTAGGTATATTCCAGCTTCCCAAGCACACCTTCTTGATCAACAGTGAAGGCTGCCTTGTCCAGACACTTCAGTTGGAATGGTGGTCTCTTTGTTTGAGACTTGGAACTTATTTTTAACATATTTGATTAATAAAAATACAAGCTGAAATTTCATTGTTCGCATACATGAATCAATGCCCAAATGCCAGTTTATCTCACCCAATTATGAAGAGATTTGATCAAATGAAAGTTACAAAACAGCCAGGAATTTACTCACAAAAAATTTCCATAATTTTTAAAATTTATCTAGTGTTGGTTTTATATATATATAACTATATATATATATATGAAATAATCAATATGTACAAATTCTCCCCAATTGCATATTGTTCACATTTTCATAAATATGTGCTAAATACCTAAATACTTTTGAAACTTTGAATTGTAATGTAAATAGACAAGTGTTTTGAAAAGGATGCTAGTTAGAATTGTCATTTTATTTATGCAATTATACATATACAAAATATTACCGTTCATCTTTTCTAAAATAAATTTATACAAACAGATACATCTGTAAATGCTTGCTTTTATAATTTATTGCCAAGTCCTAATGAGAAAAAACATGAATTCTTCTCTTCTATAAGACATGATGCAAAGCTAAACGCAATTTCAGTGGACCTGTAGTCTGCTCTTGAAAAAGTCCAGAAAAAGAGTTGCAATGCGAGTTGAAACTGATCCATATTGCACGGGGATCTGTAGAACCGTGGGTCTACATTGCAGCTCTCAGCCACTAGCCAGTGTTGCCTGCATTTCCATGATCGGCTCTGTCTTCACTCTTTAAAATACGAACAGGCTTCTTGTGAGTGGGATCAAATGACTGCCCCTCTCCCTTCACCTGTGAAATTTCAGAGCCTAGTTGAAAAGAACCATTGTTTCCTAGGAATGCCAGGCCCAGTCCAGGAAAGAAAGTCTTCATTTCAACAGGAATTTGGAGCCTGCCTGAGAAGGCCAGCCAGTTACTTGGTGAAAACTGTGGCGATTCATTCAAGTTCTGAACAGTTATTATTGTGACCATGTTCACTTACTTTCAACTCCTAAGCATTGTGACTAATCTCTGTCTTTCCCTTAGATCACAGGAATGTGTACAAGTGCATCTATGTATACATGTCAAAGCAGAAAGAAGTAAGTATGTCTGGAACACAAAATGCACACCAGCAGAGAGCAGCTGAAGGAAACCTCTTTCCCCTAATGTTGAGCTGCGGCCAAGCATAGGAGACATTGGTCTCTCTGTTCCAGCTTCTACCCCTATGTGCACAGCTCTTGAGTGCATTCATGTGAATAAGCTCATATGTTTAACAAGAATTTGAAGTAGGTTCCCAATAAAATATGTTTGTACAAGAATACAAAACAAAGATACAGTACTTGTATTCATTCAACACTGGGATAGAAGGGGCCCTGTCTGAGATACATTAAAAATAATTTCTAATGTGAAGTTGAGAATAGAAACCAAAAGAATACATTGCTTTAAAGGGGCTGGGGGTACTCTTTCTGATTAGAGTGTACAGGGACTGCCCAGCAGTTTCTCAATCTAACTCCCTACTGAGAGGATGCTCTGACGTTTTCTAAAAAGTTGATTAGAGAATTTACCAAGATTTGACATTTAACTAATAATATATTTATGATTCCTTAAAGAACACTTTGCCTATTAAAATTTCAAAATATCACCTAAGCATTCAAAATGAATAAAACATAAAATTAATATCAGTTAACACCAGTAACACCAAAGAATTTGAATGTAGAGCATATTTTGGCTTACATATGAAAAGACAATGGAGTGCTGGTGCTAACATAGCTGTGGGACCGGGGTGTCCAGACTTTTTTTTTTTTTTTCAAAAAGAAAAATGGAAGTAGTCTTGAGTATAAACTGACATTAATTTCTATTTGACACCTAAAGATTTGGGGTAAGATGGCTCAGACACACCACATATTTACCCTCTCATTTCATAATAAAGCACTGCCAGCTTCTAGTAAGCTGTCACCACGTAATTATTTTCCAAAAGGAATGCTCATAACTCAGAAGAAAAACAAAATCAAAACAGAAGCTAATAAGTTCAATAGATGCCTCATTTTCTCTTCTTTTCTCCTTCCTCAGATGTTTCCTGTGATTTCGGGAAAACCGAATGTTGTGCCCTTGTTAGTCACTGGACTTGGGGTAGCCAGTGCACAAAAGGAAGCTTGTCCTTTGGGGACCTGGTTTTGAACCAGTTTCAGAGAACAGAAAAAATACTCTTTTGTGGCTGCTAAAGTTCAGGAATGAATTCTGGCAGTTGTGCCCAATTCCCTAAAGCAAAGTCCACATTACCAACATCTAATTGGCAGGCTTTCCTTGCAACTCCCACCAGGGCCAAGGTAATGAATGGATTTAGTGAAGGTGTCCTGAGTCATTCCGACAGTGGCTCCTCTGGGCAGTCAGGCTCTGCCTTCTAACCTCCCTAGATGAGTCACTCACAGAAAAGAGAGAGGCTTCTGTGCTCGAATTACAGTGACATGACACAGAAGTTTTATTAAATCAAACACTCAAAGAAAATTGTTCTCTTCGTTTGATCCAGAAAGCAAAAGAGTCTTAGGAGACAAAACATTCTTAATGATCACTTCATTCCTTAGTTCCACTCCAAACACATTCATATTTGGCATAAATATCCATTTTAATATGGCTGAATGGGACTTCCTCCAGGCCTACTCCAGATTATTATTTGGACAGCCAGAGAAGAAATTTGGCCATTGCTTACCTAGAAAAGCCTAATAATTTATTTTTATTACTAAGAAGCCTTCACTGTTTATATTTGAGAGAAAATTTGTCTGTTCCTATACTCAACGCACAATAGTAGCATTAAATATTTAATGTTAATTCAATTTTGCCTTGTTAATTTTTTAAAACATGCATGCCAAATTCTTATCTAAAAATATTTTCCCAAGTGCCTTGATAGTAAGATTTTACCAGTCTCCCAAATGTAACAGTCATAAGTGAACACTGCCAATTTCAGTGTCAGCAACACTGTCTCACTCAAATTAGGAGTGTAGGGAAGAGGCCGAGAACAAAAATAAATCAGCAATGACAACAAAAATGAATGAATAATTCCTTAGTGTTGGAGACAGCACTCTTGCTTTCTTCCAAAGGACACATAACACATATTGTTTATTTTCTTAGCCAACAAAGTCAATATTGATTCTCTTCTCATAAATAAGGAATTGCTACCTAAAATGTACAAGGGACAGGCTCTTGCTGTATTCCTAAGCCTTCTAATGCATAGGTTACATTCCAGTTTCTCTAAATGAGTAAAGAGAGAGTGAACTGTCAAGAACAAACTCCACATTGAAGAGTTAGGTGCTTTGAACTTTCTCGTCACCTTACCAGGGTTTCCGCACGGGTAGTCTAAAAGACAACTCAGCAATGTTTGAATCAACTACAGACAATGGCTCCTTCACAACTCAGCCTTTAATTGATTACGGCTGTGTTTATGGAAGCAGAAGAGAATTTACAAAAAATGACAGATTCCCTTCATTTTGAGAGAGTTTTCCTGGCATTCATGGTCATAACTTTTCTCTGTTGAACAGCCGTGATCTTTTCCCTTGTCTGTGCCCACCTGAATGCCACCTAACTAAATAAACATTAAAAATATTACTTTAAATTACTTTTTTTTACAAGAATTACCTCCTCAGTATTTTTCTTTATAAGTCAAATTCATACTTTCTAATATATTGTTCGCTGTAGGAATGAAGTATGTAAGTAAGGTCTTGATTTCCTTGCTCTATGTCAGTTTCTTACACATTAGACAAGATAGTTAAATAGGCAATCACTAGAACTCAAATTAGTGGGGTATCTTGTGTTAGTGGGCCTAAGAAACTGCAGGCAGGAAATCAAAGAACTTGGCTAACCCACTCAAGTAGCAGCTGCTTCATTACTTAATTTTCTAAACAAAATACAATTTTTAAGTTGTATTACATTTGTATAATGCCCAATTACTGAATAATATGATTGTCATTCTAGTGATTTGGGGCCGGCAGAAATTAAAATTTAGTTATACTGACATAATTTCAAGAGGCTTTCCTATGTCTGCTTAAGAGTGACCTCTACAGGTCAACTAAAACAACATCATGCCCTTAGACAATAATTGCCCTAGAAGGTTGTGGCAGTGATATTAAATTAAAAACATGAAAAACTTCAATGCCAAAGGATATACTGTATTTACAAATATAACAAAAATTGTAGGCTCATAGAAATCTGAAGACTCTAATTCAAAGTACTCCTTGATTACAACAAAAAAAGCAATCCCTTTATCCACTTAGAAATAGAAAGACCTAACATGTGTGTTATGGTTAATATTCTCCTATGAGAAAATGAAGATGTCATAATGTGGATTCTTTTTCTAAAAAGTGTATAAATCAAAAGTCAATATAAAAAAAATCTATCTCCCCTGAAGTCATTGACAGTGAGTACTTTCCTTACCAAGTTCTTCTGAAAACAGTGGTATAAGTATTTCTATAACTAGATTTTATAGTATTATTAAACTTGATAATCTATATAAATAAACAGAGGAATGCTGTGGTATTGCTTAAGATACATGAACTATTTTGGAGGTTCATTCTAAAGATATCTAGCTGAAATTAGCCAAAATTATCGTCCAATATCTATTCTTTCTAGTTTGGAACATATGCTTACATTTATAATTTAAGTTTTTCTACAAGTATGGTTTGTGAGACAGGGGTATTATCCTTACATGCTGCTATCATTCTTTTTCTCACAGGTCTCTCCTCGCACCCATCCCCTGTGCTCCACTAGCCAGCTTTACTTTGGCTTTCATTGTATGTGTTCATAAATGATTGTGTTATCTAATGTAAGTCTAGGAATCATAAATGTAAGAAAATATATGATACTTGTTTTTCTGAGACTGACATAATTTGGTTTTGGTTTTCTCAAGATAGGGTCTCACTATGTATCTCTGGCTCTCCTGGAACTCACTCTGTAGACCAGACTGGCCTCAAACTCACAAAGATCCATCTGTGTCTGCCTTCCTAGTGCTGGGATGAAAGGTGTGTGCCACTATGCTGGGCTTGACATAATTTGTTTAAGATGACTAATTTTAATTGTATTCACTCTGCTGCAAACCACAAATCTTTCTTTGCTCCTCATTATCGCTGGAAAAAAAGTCTCCATTCTACATATAATACGAGACACATTTTCTTTACATATTCCTCTATTTTTGGAGACCTAGGCTAGTTCTGTAACTAGCTATTGTACATTGTGGTACAATCAATATAGATTTATAAGAGTCTTTGGTATCTTCACTTGAAGTCCTTTGAGTAAATAACCAGAAGTGGGACGGCTGAGTCATACAGACAAGCTATGTGTACTTTAAAGAGAAATCTTCCTACTGACTTCATTAGTGGATCCTTGAGCTTGAAAGGTATTTACATCTGTAGTGCCACCCTCAATTTCTTTCTTTTAAAGTTTTTATTGTAGAGGTCTTCCACCCCCTTGGTTAGATTCATTTCCTTATTTCTTTTCTTTTCTTTTTCTTTTTTTTTTCTTTTTTTTTTTTTTTTTTTTTGGTTTTTCGAGACAGGGTTTCTCTGTGTAGCTTTGCGCCTTTCCTGGAACTCACTTGGTAGCCCATGCTGGCCTCGAACTCAGAGAGATCCGCCTGGCTCTGCCTCCCGAGTGCTGGGATTAAAAGCGTGCGCCACCACCTCCCGGTCATTTCCTTATTTCTAGGTGATTGTAAATGATATTATTTGTTTGATTACTTTCTCAGCATGTCTGGTATGTTACTTGGATACATAATCTTCCAGCAAATCCCCTGACCCTCTTTCGGCCTCCTCTTCTACAATGTTTTTGAGCCTTTGGTACTGAGTGTTTATGTTTAGATTTATCTATTTATTATGTATACAGTGTATACCTGCAGGCCAGAAGAGGGCGCCAGATCTCATTACAAATGGTTGTGAGCCACTATGTGGTTGCTGGCAATTGAACTCAGGACCTCTGGAAGAACAGCCAGTGCTCTAAACCATTGAGCCATCTCTGAGTTCTTGTACATGTATCACTGGGAATGGGCATGTGACTAGTTCTAGTCCATTGTGGTCACATAAGATACAAAGAACACTTCAGTGTTTCCATATTTCTAAGTCTTGTTGTATGTCACAACACATGATTTATTTTAGAGAGACTTCCCTGGGCTGCTGAGAAGAATGTAATTTCTGTAGTTTAGATAGACTGTTCCACAGATGTCTGTTAATCCCATTTGATCAATAGTGTCATTTAATTCAAGTGTTTATTTATTTATTTTTATTTATTTATTTATTTATTTATGGTGAGAGTGAAGTAGTACTGCTATTCTAATTGTTCTGGGGTAATGCATGGATTTTCATCTTTTTATTTATAGTAAGAGTGGAGTAGTACTGCTATTTCTAATTGTTCAGGGTAATGGGTAGATTTTCATCTTGTTCTCTTTCCTTCATGAAATTGGAAGTATCCATGTTTGTTTGTTTTCAGATTTAGAATTGTAATGTCCACTTGGTGGAGTGATCCTTCAGTCTGTATAAAACGACTTTCTTTACCTTTCTTGATTTTAAGTCTATTTTTGTCAAACATAGTGATTCCTGCTTGTTTCCTAGATTTTGCTTGGAATATCTTTTTCCACTCTTTTGCCTAAAGGTAGTGTTTTTCTTTGATGGTGAGGTGCATTTCTTGGAGGCAAAAAAATATATATCAATCCTGTTTTATAATGTTGCTAGTCTATGTCATTATAATAACCAAAAGTACTAATATTAAGTTACTATTTAAAGATGTGTATTAATTCCTGTCATTTAGTTCATTTTGCATTGTTTTATGCTTTATTATTCTTCATTTGCACAGCAACCATTCTGGTATTGCTTTTTCTTTCCTATATCCTCACACATACTGTTTCTTCAGTCCAAAGTTTACTTTCAGGGTCTTCCTATAGAGCTAGAAATGCAATAATAACTTTTAAATTTGAATTTGATGCAATTAATGAAATAATAGTATAAAGGTCCACAGGAGAGCAATTTAAATAGTAGGGTTAATGTGGTTATAGGAAAACTTATTGAAGAAAATACTGCTTTTTAGTCATATTTGGCCTGCAACATAGAAACACTGGGAAAGAACTATGCTATTTGTTGTTTTACTAAAAACAAGGTAAGTAGCAGGATTTTTTTTTAAAGCCTGACTGATTTTCCTGTGATCTCACAATGGTTTCTTTTAGTAATTTCTATTTTGGGGATTCATATTTCTCACAGGATCCCAATGAAAGAAACACTACTGTAATTATCTTTATCACCATTTTACAGAAGAAAACAAGGCAGAGGTCTCACAACTGCCTAGTAACAAAGTAGAATTTGAAACTAACAAATCAGGTTCTGAAGTTTGTGTCTTAATCACCAGACAGGACAATCTCCTCTCTGGTAAAGAGGCAAAGAGCACAGATTGTGAATCCAGAGTGCTTGATTTGTCAAACTCAGAGTCACTACATAAAAGTGTGTGGTCTTGAGCTTAATTTCTCTCAGTTTCAGTTTCCTCCTTTGCATACTTGAATGATCTCTTATAAAGGTCTTTATAATAGGGTTGGAGAAATGGCTTGGTGGTTAAGAGTATTTGCTGTTCTTCCAGAGGATCTGAGTTTGTTTCCCAGCACCCACACCAGGCTGCACACAACCACCACTCCAAGGAACCCAACACCATCTTCTGACCTCCACAAGTGCCTGTACACATATGTACATACTAACATCCAAACACACATACACACACAAATAAATAAACAAACAAATAAATAAATAAAATTTTTTACCATTGCTAAATGAAGTAGCTCACTGAGAAAATTCAGCACAAAGATTATGATACGAAGTTACTTCTTCTCTATCATGTGAGAAAAATGGGGGAGATTAAATGATGTATAAGTAAATTCTTTTATAAGGCCAGTTGAGCACAGATAATCAACCAGTGAGCGAGTATTTTAACATATAAACAATGCATATCCTTAAACTTAAATTTAGAGCTTTTAACAAGAACAGTGCTTAGAAATACTGTACTTCAAACAGTTCATCAAGCAATAGTTCAATACATGAATTAATGCAACTTTATCTTATTTTACTCTGCTGAAAAATACAGCACCTTAAAGTTTTCACATTGTACTTTGAAATCACAAGCTATCAATATTCTCAGTTCAATATTAAATGTTACATTCCAGTTACATTAACAGTCTGTAAAATGAATGCAACTCAAATACTATAGACATTAAATGAAAGTGAAATTATTTGGCAAATCGTATTTAGCAGTTATTCTCAAATATAAAAGAACACATGGAGGGGTTGGGATTTAGCTCAGTGGTAGAGTGCTTGCCTAGCAAGTTCAAGGCCCTGGGTTTGGTCCTCAGCTCCGGGGGAGGGGGGGGAACCCACATGGAATAGTCATTCAATGAAAATAAAAACACTGGATTAATAGTAGAAAAAATTTAAAATATAATTTTATGTGCTTAAACATAAAAACCATATATTTATTTTTGATGTGCATGTGTGTGTCTGCCATATATGTTTAGGTGCCTGCAGAGGCCAGAAGGAGTTGGGTTCCCCAGAGCTGGAGTTACAGGTGATTGTGGGCAGCTTGATGTGAACTAAAGCTGGGTCCTCTGGAACCACCAAATGCTCTTTAACTGAGACATCTCTCTATTCTCTCAAACTGTAATTTAAAGTACTGTGGTAATGTAAAAGTAGTCTCACTGTTTATCAAAATGGATACTAATTTATGTTGGGAAAAGTGATAAAAGATATGACTATATTAATAACTTTATGCACTGCCAAGGTTCTTGATCCAAAGTCTACCAAACACTCATAGGTGAATAGGTTAGGCATGGAAATTGAATGGCTTTTCTCTATAGAGATGTTAGAAAGAAATTACAAGATTAAGATATGTTTAAACAATTTGGGGAAAAATCAAATGAGAATGCCCTGAATCAGATTCTGCCAGAAATAAATGACATTTTTTTGGCTTATAATTCAGTAGAATCCCGTCTGTGGGCTAAAATCTATGTGACAGAAGGCAATAATCACTCATTTGAATTAGTAAACCTCTGCTTTCTTTGCATCCATGTTGTTCATAGTTTTCTTTCATACAGACACCATGATGAATTAGGTCAATTTTATATTGTCCCATCATGGTTCCAGAGTGTTCTTGTCTGATATTGATGTTGACAGAAAGTATGTTTTAATAGCATAAAGACCAGAACTTAGCTGTGAATCCTAGACCTCTTCACAGAAACACCAGTACATGACTGGGAAGTCTTCTTATCTCTCTCCAAATAGGCACTTAATGAAAGTAACTAGGGTGGGTCATCCAGCCATAGCCACAGGTTCCCCATCCATGGATTCAACTTTCCAAGAATCAAAAATATTTGAAAGAAAGTAAATTTATATTTAGAATTTATAAGCATTTTTATCATTACTCACTAAAATGTACTATAATACCCATTTACATAGTATATTCATTGTACTGGATATTCTAAGTAATCTAGATATGAAATATATAAAAGGCTATGTGCAGACTATGTGTACATATTATGCCATTTTATATAAGGGACTTGAGCATCCATAGATTTTGGTATGGGAAGGACTTTGGAATAAATACCCCCATGGAAAGTTCCAAAAGATGATGACAATGTATTTTAATTGAGCCAAAAAATACAAAGTGACTTTGTTTTTATAAATTCTGTACTACATCATGATTTGTAATGTGCTGCTAAATAATATGACTACAGTAAACTTAATATTATCTTTACTAAACTATTTTTTATTGTAGTCAAATATGTAATTTTTAAAAACATATAAGTATTATTAATATTTAATATGATTCCACTTTTACATTTAGTTCATTTAGGGAAAAGTTTATCATTAAAATCAATAATCCAATAACACTTGAAAACAAATATGGAAGAATGAAGGTTGGGTAAAATCTAGATTTTCAATTTTTTTTCAGTAAGTTAAAATTTAGATAATGAAAAAAATTATAAAGAAGAGAAATAACTAAAAACTGTCTTAGCTAGGGTTTAGTATTGCTTTGAAGAGACATTATGACAATGGCAACTCTTATAAAGGAAACCTTTAATTGAGGGTGGTTTGCTTACAGTTTCAGAGGTTCAGTCCATTATGATCACAAAGGGGAGCATGGCAGCATGCAGACAGACGTAGTGCTGGGCCTGAGCGTGCTATATCTTACAGGCAACAGGAAGTTGACTGACTGTCACACTGAGGGAAGCTGGAGAAAAAGAGACCTCAAAGACCACCCCCACAGTGACACACCCTCTAATAGTGTCACTTCCTTTGGAGGTCATTTTCTTTCAAACCACCACACTAACGTATTTGTTTTAGAGATCCATAACACCAAGCAACACTTTGAGTGTTTATCACACAGGTCAAGTTACTAACATGTAGAAAATAACTTACTCCATAATACAACATGAGATGATTTGATTTCTAATGTATCTTTTTAATAGATGAGGGAAAAGACAGCAAGATGAGGTCATCCTAGCTAATATAGAGCAAAACCAGATCTGTGATACCAAGTTGTATATCTCTACATTCTGAGACTTGTCCTCAATATCTGTGTTAATACTTCTGCTTCTAAGGAGTTTCTGCTAGTCAGATCATTAATCACAGTGTTTAGGATTTTGAGACATTCCACATTAGGATGTAGACCCAGAGAATATGGTGTGTTTTAGACAAGATACTACACTACATTAGTAGATAAGAATAGAAAAACGATACACAGCTTTCTGTAAAAAAAAAAAATAAAATAAAACAGAAGAAGGTAACTGTAACTATCAGAATAATTAATCAGGTAATGTTCTATGTTGAAATACAAAGTTTCAAACAAAAGGATTTATTAAGTTACTTTCTTAATTAATAGATTCTTCAAAAGAAAAGGACTATGTTTCACAATCTATATTTCATAAAACAAAGGCCAAGTTTTGGGGAAATACAAGTTTAGATCTTTCTCCCTGGAGTTATATTTAAAATTTTCAACTAAGTTCCTATTTTCAGGACTATCAATTATTTTTATTTATTAAAAAATTTAGACAATATATTTTAAACATATTCTTTCCTCTCCCTAAATGCCTCTCAGACCTCCCTATCCTCCCTATCCACCAAATTTCCTGTGCTCTCTCTCTTTATCTCTCTCTCCACCATAAAACAAAACAAAATAAAACAAAAACAAGGTCAGAGCAGTATAGCAAGAGAATCAGAGTGATAACACCATATAATTCTTCGAGAAATAACTTGATAATTACTTGGAAAAATTGGGAAGCTTTAAAAGTAGTTACATTTGCCTTACCTAGTGCATAATTCAAGGAACTACCAAAAAAAGTAAAAGGTAAAATACAACACCCAAACATACTAAAGAAGGATAGATGTTCATCAAACCAAAATTCTATAATACGAGAAATAAACTAAATCTCTAATATTAAAGCAATAGGTAAGCAAATTCTATACCTAAATAATATAATGTAGTCATTAAAAATTAATCTTGGTTTTAGCTCTACTAAGGCGTATTTAAAAAGTAAAAATTATATGTATATTTATGTATAACTCAATTATGAATGTGTATGATTCGTAATAATCACAATCAAGTAAACTAGCATTTGTTACTTCACACAATTACATTCTTTTTGTGTGTGTATAGTTAGAACACTTAAGATCTGGGAAGTCTTTATACTATATTAATAAATGACAAGAAATCAAAACAAAATAAGGTATTTTACACACATACACATTTGTCAACATAACCACAAATGTTCCTACAAAGACTAAACATAAATCAATATACGAACTATAAATACACAAATATCATTTAAACACTCCTAAAAATTTTCTGTCTTTTTACTTAAATTTTAATGTCACTTATTTCTCTCAAAAAATTCATTCTCCTAAATCTGATATAACCATACAGCATACAAATGAACAAGACCTTCTCATTCACTTTCCTCTCTCCAGGAATGGAAAAACCATGGTCTCAACACCATCTGTAACAGCTAGTAATGGTTAATCTTTATTGAACTTACCTACATTTGGACTCACTTACAAAACATACCTCTGGGTCTCTTTGTGATGGTGTTTCCAGCAAGATGATGATTGTGAAAGAGAAGGGTGTGGCCAAACAAAAATTAGAAGCAAGAAAACAGGTTTGCATATCCAAAGGGTGTCAGAACAGAGTAGACTCTACTCCTAATTCAACCCACATGAGGCCCAACTTCACTCATTTTCGCTCTCAGGATAGTTGTGCTTTTATGATTCCAGTTCTGTTTGCTTCTTATATATTTGTTTGATTTAACTGAGTTTCTATGGGTTTAACTTCTTAGTCTAACTTGAAAGCAAAAGAATGGTATAAATACACATAAATGTATATCATTATGTATGAAAAATTAGAATAAGGGCACTAAGTAGCAAGTTACAAATTTCAGTTGCATCTGTAAGTCTTTAACTTTCTGATCTGATGTTGATGTGCTTTCTTTTACATGACTAGTGAGTTTCACTTAAAAGCAATGAGTTGGATCAGCAGAATGGAAAGTCAGAGACTTTCCAAGCTTAAGAATAATTCAATAATTGAAACAGTCTAAAACATTGAAATCTACATACAACAACTATGGAACAAAGATTGCTCACAGGGCTAACAACAATCCCCAAGATGACAGCCACTGCAGAAGAAAGGACTTTAGTCTTATGAACTGGAGAAATCAAACTCTATGAACAATCTGAACCAGCTTGGCAGCAAATTCTTCTCAGAGCCTTTCTCTGTAAAAGCCAGCTGGACAACTCATTTAATTTGGCTTCATGAAATCCAGAGCAGAGGAACCAGCCAAGTAATCTAGACACTAGACATCTGACCTGTGGAATTATGAGATAATAAATTTGTAGTGCTTCAAGCCACTAAATTTGGGGTAATTTGCTGTATCACTATAGGAAACTAATATACTAACATAGGAGATTCAGCATTTACCTCCCCCTCACACACATACAGAGCCTTCAAATGACTATAATCACATAGAAATCTGAACTAAGTTGAGCCGAACTGCTAACCCACGTAATTCTTTTATGTTTTAAGCCAGCAAAATTCTGAGTGACTTGTCAAGAACCAGCAAATAACTCACTAAAAGATATATGTAGTGAATGCAATATTAAAAATATAAAGCAAATGGCATTGGCTTTGGGGTTGAGTGATGAATGGAAACTTTAAAAAAGCAGAAAAAAAGGGCTGGACATGGCAATATATGCCTGAAATCCCTGTACCCAAGAGGGGCAGAGACTGGAAGATCAAGAGTTTGAGACCATTCTGAGCTACATAATGAAATTTGGCAAAAAAAAAAAATGAAAAGAAGGAAGGAAGGGAAAACACAGAAGAAAAAAATGGAGAAAACTGTTAGGAAGAATCATGGTCTTGACATGGGCAGAGCACTGTGAGAAGTGGTGTCTAGAAAATAAATGTCTGTAGAACCATGGGGGAATGAAGCTTTAGTATACAAGGCTAACAGGACCTAGGAAAGAGTAGTCCAAGGAAAGCTGTGCTCAAGGAAGGTCCTAAGAAAGATTCGTTTCAACATGTTCATAGACTTTGAAATATATGTATATACTTTTGGAAAATCATGCCAAGAAAAATCACAGTGATTTTATAATAAGTAAATACAATTTCAAAATGTAAGACATTGATTAAATAAGTAATGGCATATCTACAGTATGTAACCATATATGTGTATCATTGGCTTCTAGATATGCAACCCCCAAATATAATTAACCTTGCTGGAGGAAACAGGAGGAAGGCCACACTCACATTTCCTCTCTTCTCCTCTAAGGAGGTCCATAAACCCTAGTTGATCTTCCACAGATGTGGGCCATAAAATCCTCATTCCAGAAACATCCTCCCTATATCTGGAAGAAAGAAATGTTCTGATCACTGAAGCTTAAAAGAATCTTAATAAGTAGGTTTTGTTAAGTACCCTCCTACACTGTTTATCACCACTTTGTCCTTCAGTTGTACTGCTGCATAATTATAAAACAAAACAAAACACAATTTCTCTGCTTCTTTGTAAGGAACTCAGACAGGAACCATTCAAGGAATGAAAACACAGTACTACTTTTTCCATATATATATGGAAAAATATATAATCACTTCATAATTGAATAATTATTCCTTTCCTTTAGATTAGTACTTTCAAATTTTCCTATTATAAATACATGCAAGATATATGTTTTCCAAATTTAACTAACTTTAGTGAAGTCATCTTCCTTCACACCAAGTGACTAAAAGTACTGAAATGCCACAGAGATAAAGAAAATCAAGATGAAGCATTCATCTGGCCATACGTTCCAAAGATTATTTTCTTTTTTTTTTGAATTTATTTTATTTTATTTTACAATATAATTCAAATTTACATATCAGCCATAGATTCCCCCGTTCTCCCTCCTGCCGCTCCGCCCCCCTCCCCCCAGCCAACCCCCCATTTCCATCTCCTCCAGGGCAAAGACTCCCCCGAGGATTGAGATCAACCTCATGGACTCAGCCCAGGCAGGTCTAGTCTCCTAATTGGCAAGAAGATTATTTTCAAAAGCCATTTCTTTTGATTTAGGAGAGATAAATGGAACAGATTAATGAATGGGAGTATCCACTCCATAGAGATGTCATGAGGATTAAGCAAACAAAGACACTCTAATAAAGAGCTTGACCAACACATAATCACAGAGGAAGTACTTAACAGCGAACACTCAATAACTTCTATTTCCACAGTACGTACTCCGGCTTGGACAATATTCATTTTTGCCTCATGCTTGTCACATCAGCTCTCATCATCCCTATTTCCTACTTTTTGGTATTTTACAAATTTTTTAAATAATAGTTAATTTTATTCTTCAAAAACTAACTAGACGTGCATTTACCTTAATAATACCTTATCCAAACACTTTATCCAAAATTATAGCAAAGTCTCAGATAACTTTGCATAATTAAGCCTCAGTGATTTCAATTTCAACTTTATATAAACACTATTTAGCACAAGGTATGTGCTTGTTCCTTTATTGCTTCAAATTAACATTTTGAACACTCTTCATTTTGGAGTTGTGTGAAAGGAACATTTTAAAGGTGTTTTTGGCAGGTGTTTTGGCCAGGCTCACTGAATCTATTCACTAACACAAGGAGGCATTTTCCACAGTTACAGGCCAAACCAAAGGTAAATCTGACTGGGTAAACATTCCTGTTTACTTCTCAAAAATTATTAGATTTGTGATTGAAGTATTTCATTGTACACACAACTTTTGTGAGTCAAATCATTAATAAATAACATATAGGAGCTAAGAAGGATGCCCCATAATATGCTAAGGGTAATATAACAATGTGAAGTCATAAAGTAGTTATAATTTATACATCTGTGTTGTAACTATCATCTACATTATCATCATTTTACTTTCATATGAAATAGAATTTTCTCCTAGAAAATTAATAATAGCATACTTCATATTTAGTAAGTACTTTGATATTGTCTTTCCTATTATTCAAGGCTGTCCTCAAAAAAGACACACTTTATTTTAAGGAAACAGTTAATATTATAATACAGAATGCAAAATTAAAAATGTGTGGAGTAGCTGTGTGCTTCAAACTTCTATTTTGTGGAGGTCAAGCCTGTCTGTTCCTGTCTACTCAGGTCTTCAACTGACTGAACACAACCTACTTACATTGTTGAGGGCAGATAAATGCCTTACTTAAGAGAAATCAATGTTAGTAACATGTAAAAACTTTCTTACACAAACATCCATAAAAACGATTGACAATATACCTGAGCAATGGGTCCAACTAAATTGACATATAAAAATTAACCATTATCCCTGTGTTAATTGTAGTCAATTTTAATACAGCTAGAAAATTGGTTTGGAAGCGTACTTTCCTCGTAGGAAAGACTTCAATAAGGTAAGACACACAGCCACACAGAAAGGTCAGATATGCATCCATTCTTCAATCATTTCAACTAATTCAGGCAAGTCCTGTGCAAGGCATGCTATTTGACCTACTTCAGTCTGCAAATCTTAACCTCTGACTAGGACTAGACAACCAATATCAGTGTGTCTTTAGCTTTGAGAAAGTACAGGTGGTGGCATCCTGTCCTCTATATCTTCCAGTTATTTCTTTCTTCTGTTATATTTTCATCTTTTCTGGTGAGGAGATCCTCCAGTCCAGGGCTTGTCCTCAGTAGTTATGCCTCAGTAAGGAGCTTCTGCATTGCTTACAGTCATAAGATCTGATAAGGTAATTGATATCTGGCACCTTACATAGGAAGGAACACAGGAATCCAGTATTGATCTCTAAGGTATAAAGAATAACTACATCACCCTCTTTTTCTTTTCTTTTATTGAAAAGTTGTTTTTTTCATACAATATATTCTGATTACAGTTTCCCATCTCTCTACTACTCCCTGTTTCTTTCCTCCCATCCAAACCCACCATCTTTCTTTCTCTCCTTAGAGTATAAACATGCATCTAAGGGATGATATAAACAAATATATAAAAAGATTAAAAACAAACAAATTGGAACAGGACAAAACAAACAGAAGGAAAAGAGCCCAAAAGTAGCACAAGAAATAGAAAAAGATGCAGAGACCTACTCATTTACACACTCAGGAAGCCAATAAAAGCACAAAAAAAAAAACAGAAGCCACTATATATACAAAAATAACCTGTAGGGTAAAAATAAAATAAAGTAATAAAGGAAAAGAAGGGGGAATCCACCAGCTCTGATTGGATCAAGAGTTTAAGGCCAGTAGGGAAGACTCCTGCCTCCTCACCAGCACCCTCCATTGAACCCTGCAATCTATAAGACCCACTACCTCCCCCAAAACCACCCATCTCCCCTGTGACCTCAGCAACTCCCTGAGATACAGAATCTGCCAGCTCTGATTGGACCAAGAGGTCCTGTCTCTAGGACCTAGGCCTTAGAGCACAACCTGCGCCCCCTCCACTCCCACCAGTCACTGCCCCAGTTGCAGGTCAACAGGGAATACTCCTGCCAGCAGGCCTCTTCACCAACACCCACATCAGACCCTGAAATCTACAAGACACATTCCCTCCCCCAAATCCACCCAAACCCTTGTGACCTCAGCGGCTCCCTGAGGCACAGAATCCACCAGCTCTCGGTGGACCAAGAGTGGCCCACTAAGACACAGAAACAGCAAGCACAAATTGGACCAAGAGCAGATCCCTCAGACACAGACACCTCTTGCACCAATGGAGGAAGAGATGGGTAGACACCAGTGGAAAAATACGTACAACAGCATAAAGAGCAATATGGCACCACCAGAACATAGTGGTTCTACAACAGCAAGACCTAAACATCACAATGTAGAAGAAGTAGAAGAAAGCAACCTTAAAAATAACTTTATGAGTGGCCGTCCAGTCATCCTTGTTCCACAACTAGTATTCTCCTATGAGTGGGTACATACCATGTTTGTCTTTCTGAGTCTGGGTTACCTCACTCAGGAGGATTTTTTCTAGATCCCTCCATTTGCCTGCAAACTTCATGATGTCATTGTTTTTCTCTGCTGAGTAGTATTCCATTGTATATATGTACCACAGTTTATTTATCCATTCTTCGGTTGAAGGGCATCTAGGTTGTTTCCAGGTTCTGGCTATTACAAATAATGCTGATATGAACATAGCTGAGCAAGTGCCCTTGTGGTATGGTTGAGCATTCCTTGGGTATATGCCCAAGAGTGGTATAGCTGGATCTTGGGGGAGATTGATTCCCAATTTTCTAAGAAAGCGCCATATTGATTTCCACAGTGGCTGTATCAGCTTGCATTCCCACCAGCAGTGGATGAGAGTTCCCCTAGCTCCACATCCTTTCCAGCACAAGGTGTCCTCAGTGTTTTTGATCTTAGCCAATCTGACTGGCGTAAGGTGGTATCTCAGAGTTGTTTTGATTTGCATTTCCCTAATGATTAGGGATGTTGAGCAATTCCTTAAATGTCTTTCAGCCATTTGTGTTTCCTCTGCTGAGAATTCTCTGTTTAGTTCTATAGCCCATTTCTTAATTGGACTGTTGAGAATTTTGATGTTTAATTTCTTGAGTTCCCTATATATTTTGGATATCAGTCCTCTGTCCGATGTGGGGTTGGTGAAGATCTTTTCCCATTCTGTGGGCTGTCGCTTTGCCTTGTTGACCATATCCTTTGCTCTACAAAAGCTTTTCAGTTTCAAGAGGCCCCACTCACAACACCAGGGAGGCTACCTGGAAAACAGGACCCCAAGAAAGACACGGGGATCGCCCAATGATGGAGAAATGGATGAGATCTACATGAACAGTCTGGACGTGAGTGGGGGTAATGAGGGGCGAGGGAAAGAGAACTTGGGGGAGCGGGAGATCCCAACTGGATCAAGTACAGAGAGGAAACACAAGGAATATTCATGATAAATGAAGACCACATGAGAATAGGAAGGAGCAAAGTGCTGGAGAGGCCCACAGAAATCCACAAAGATGCCCCCACAATAGACTGCTGGCAATAGTCGAGAAATAGCCCGATCTGACCTACCCTGGTGATAGGATGGCCAAACACCTTAATTGTCATACTAGAAACCCCATCCAGTGACTGAGGGAACTAGATGCAGATATCCACAGTCAGG
>CABHPH010150353.1:0-16170 GCA_902168325.1 Peromyscus nudipes
ACACACACACACACACACACACACATTTGCCTAAATTTAATAAATCTTTTGTCCAAAATTTCACATTATCTCTATTTTCATATTCACTGTCAATAAGGCTGTATTTAATGTTGATGTTCAGTGAAGACTACAGAGTAAACTATTCTCCTGAAAGTGGGAAGAGTGTTTCATCAAGTACTCAGTTGACATCCTTCTTACCGTGCAAACAGGCTTGAATTCAATGGCAGAATGAAGAAATTCAAAGAATCCTGTTACTGTTACTAGCAAATGAAACTGAAAAATACTACTGAGAAAAAGGTGCTATTTATCTATTCAAGAACAAAGTCTTTGTTGGGATACCAGATCAAGATTTGGATTTCCAGTTCATACTTGGTACACAGATTAAATCTCTGGACTACTCAGAAGATCTCTATTTTCTACCTTATTTGATCTTCAGTGTCAAAGAAACAAAAATACGATCCCACTTCACAAATGAAGAAATTCAAATTTAAGAAGCAGGGATATTTAGGAGGTAACAAATAGTGGCTATAATTTAAATTGTGATGTGCTTCCAAACTTGTGTTCTCCATTACCAAACTGTATTATCTTCAACAATCCACTTTCTGGTAACTATGAAGCAACTATCCTAGTTTCCCTGTGTTGTACTATTTCAGACATGGTAATCGACATACTGTATTATGTTTCTGTTCTATTTCTGTTAGTTAGGTTGTACAGTAAGTTGTTCATGCCTTTATATCTTAAATTGAAAATGGAAGTTTTATAAAATCCTGTTTCATTTTGTTTGATCACTCATTTATTAAATTAGCTATATAATTTTTTTGCATGAGTAGAAGCTAGGATGATATAATTAGCTAAGTGATATAAAATGCAAATGATGGAAATAAACTTTCAAATATTTATAAAAATCTCTAAGAGAATAATTTCCACTTATAAGAAAAAGGCTGACAATTTTTCCATTTTCAAAACTGATGTTTTGTGTTATATCAAAATTTGATGTTTAGTGATATAAATCATAATTGTCATCAAATTCCACCAAAGTATTCTAATAGAAAAATATTAATGTACTGAATGAATTACACAAAATAAATTCAGTGTCAAAAATGTTTTATAATTGGCTGTTCTACAGAAAAGGAGAATAAAGGGACACTAACCCTAAATGTAGTGTGTGCAGGGGATTAGTTTGTGAGTCAGGATCGAAACTGCTATAAAGTACATACTTGACCAACTAGTAAAATTTGAATATGAGTTTTATAGTAAGCAAAACTATTCTATCAATATTAAATTTCCTTAACTGTCTCATGATTACAGTAAAAGATGCCTTGATCTTTAGTGTCTATATCAAACAGGCAAAGGGACAATATTTGCAGCTCATTCCTAAACACTCCAGCAAAAAGAAGGGAGAACAGAGAAAAAATAAATGTGGTAAAATCTCAGCAGCTGCTAAGATCTGAGTTATAGACTGAATTGCACCTCGCCCCCCATACATGATGTACCTACCAAACCCTGGCACTGCAGAATGTGCCTGTGGTTGGAGAATGCCTTTAAAAGAGCAGTCTCTAATCCAGAACGACTGCCCCTTAAAAGAAGACACCAGGATACAGAAATACAAAGCGGAAACCAGGTAAAGACAAAAGCCAAGCTGGCCATTTACAAAGCCAGACTTTAGAAGAAGCCAGAGTTATCCACACCATGATTTCAACCTCAACGATGAGCAGAGAAGTTTCTGTCACTTCAGCCATCCAGTCTCTTGGCACTTGGTTATGGCGGCTCTAGAAAACTAACTCTGAATTTTGGAAATTCATTTTGTTATTGAAAACTTTTCCCAAAGTCTAAATTACTTTCAAAATTAAAAGTCAAAACTTACAATGAAAGAAATTTTAGCTATTAAGTATAAAACTGACCACGAAGATCACTACTTTCTTCACTCACTCTGTAAGGGGTGACAATAATCTTCGAAGGAACCATCTCGGACTTAACTATAAGGAATAGACACCTAGTGTACTGCTGTAACTACTATCAGCGGGTGAGTTACTCATGAAGGCACACCTTTAAAAATCTACCTGGAGAGAGATGCGAATGTACACTTTCTTGTGCAGAATAATTTAAAGTATCAGATCCTATGGAATACGGGAAAGGTTAAAGACTGCTGCCACTTACTAACTCCACAATTTCCTGCTGCCTGCCACACATGGCTTTCAGATACGTGAGGAATCCCCTAGAGGAGCAACCAAAGCAAAGGTTCTCTGTAGTCAGTCTCTTTTCCTAATGATGTGTTAGCTGTCTAGCAGTCATGAGGAGGAGAGGGAAGCTGGGACCCTTTACGTGACTGTCAATATTTCTTTAAAGTTGAGTTTTTAGAGTGGTTGTTCATTCATGTAAGATCTTCCAGAAAACCTTCTAGAGAATAAGCCATCTCTACACTACCTTGATTCACTCTCTTTAGATGACGTGGAGGAAACTTTCAGATCAGATGACATTTCTACCCCCTTTTCCATTTTTCATGTGATGTATGACCACAAAATGAGCATGCTCAGGCATGCCTTTACCTGATTCTACAGATGACAATGGGTGTTAAGTTTCTCCCAATTAAAAAAAAAAAAGCTCCTTCTCTCTCTCTTTGTTTTGGAGTAGACTACTTGCCAGTAATAAGCTTTTCTTTATTCCTGTCTCCTGGTTGTGCTTGCTGGCTTTGCACTCAACAAAGGCCAATCCATTGTCCTTGGTACAAATCATTTGACTTGAGAACTCATTGCTGCTGACCTGAAGTCACACACACACACACACACACACACACACACACACACACACACACACACACATTGTTCTACCTCTTAAATTTTAGTGTTTACTCCTGATGGCTATACTGCTAACCAATGTCTCCTGGCATTCTCTTCTTATTCTCTGGGCATGTCCCTGCTATGCTCTTTGGGACCCCACCACATGGGAATTTTACTTACTAAGATACTTGTGCCTCTCCCTCTATTAGAACCCTCCCTTTTCCAAAAGCCTCTCCTAGCACACCTCTTCAGCTGTTTTCTCCTATGTGCTCTATCTACTAGTCTCTCCCCTTCTACTGGGTAAGTGTCAATACAGAGCCCCCTGCTTTTATCTATTTTTACTAGAAAAGCCACATCAGTGTGCCAGGAAGCTTCCTACACACTCCTGGGTCTGTGACCTTTTCCTTACCATCTCCCCACCCTCACCCCAGCTACCTGCTCTATCTCTCCTTGTGCCCTCCTGGGATGATATGTTGTTGAGTGTCCTTGCCTCCCCCTAGGAGCTGCCTGCTCCCACAGCTTCCTTAAGTCTTTCTGGGATACTGTGGTGACCTTGTCCCTCCTGCCTGTCAGCTCCCTCCTTTACTTGACTGTTCCATTTTGTTTCTTTTTAGCTGATGGTGAATTCTAAGAACAAGCCCTGTGAGCAATTCCCCTGAAGAAGACGGGAACTGAAGCTGCCCCTCACTTTTCCCCTGCTATAAGCATGGCCTTTTAGAACTAGACCTGACAAAATAACCAATGGAGTTATTGGTTAGAGACCTCTGCATCGCTGCCTTGGTCCATACCCTATGATCCCAGAGCTACTGTGAACACCTAGAAGACAGCTGCGGTTTAGATGTGGCTGGACTGAAATTCTTCTCAATGTTCACCACTGTGACAGCGCTAGGTCTCAAACCCAGGACAAGTCTCACTGAGTACCTGTGGCTCTTCCCAGAACTCCTCACCCCACACTTCTCCCTCCCGGGGGCGGAGCTTCAGCCTGATTCCTATAGAACTCAGCCATTTTGGCTACTCCAGTCTCTTGATCTTTTGGTTCAGGCCACCTCTCTTGCTCTCCCTCCTCCTTTCTCCTCTCATGGTCTAGTTTAGTCTGCCAACCATGGTCAGCCTGGACTCTTCCCTCTGCCTTCTTTCCCCTTTATATCTACAATAAAAATCTTCTCCATGCTTCAGGAGTAGTCATGGCCTCTTTTGATTTCATTTTTTCATTCAGAAAGCAAATTCAAACCTCTTTCCAGCTTCACCACCGCTCAGAACTCCCTCCTGTTGGGAATTAAAGCAAGTGGCCAGACATGGTCTGTTTGGTTCCCAGGAGCAGATCTTAGGCCTAGGACTATGACAACTGCCCCACCTCTTCTTAATACTTTTAAATAGTAACTAAATTTTAGCGTGGGTTTTGGAGGGACATTTAAGTTTCAATAACGTTAGACAGCCAGTTAGAAATGGAAATGTACGGAGATCATTAAAGATGGCCCTCCTTCATAATCAGTAGTTTGTAAAATCCAACCCAATAATGTTACTCTGATTATGGGTCAAGAAACTGATCTAAGTCCTACCTCTGGCACTCGATAGAGACAGGAAACTCTGAACTGCCCAGAAGGCCATTAAAATGGGTCACCTAGCTAAGTCTACAGCTGTATGAGAGGAGTTCTGATAAAGAACTGTAGCACGAATCTTAAAAGGTCTTATTAATAAAAACAAACCTGGAGCCAGGTATTGGGGTGAATGCTGAAAGATCAGAGAAGCAGAACAAGCTACATCCAACCTCACCTCGCCAGTTCCTCAGCTGATCGATGTTTCCTCAAACTGGGAGCCTCTCAGTCCTCATCTGGAATGAATCTAAGCTTAACTGCTTCTAAAAGCCTAAAAGCTTAACCAGCTCTAGTTCCTGGTCCTCATGCCTTATATACTTTTCTGCTTCCTGCTATTACTTCCTGGGATTAAAGGTTTGTGTCACCATGCCTGGCTGTTTCCAGTATGGCTTTGAACTCAGAGATTCAGATGGATCTCTGCCTTCCGAATGCTAGGATTAAAGGTGTGTGTGCCACCATTTTCTGGCCTCTATATCTAGTGGCTGTTCTGTTCTCTGATCCCAGATAAGTTTATTAGGGTGCACAATATATTGGGGAACACAATATCACCACAAAGAAAAAGCATATATCACCATCCCTTCCAGTAAACATCCATCCAAATATGCCTGTCAGTTACCTGGAAAAGCAACAAAAAAATAACCCCTGCCCCCCTACCCCACCTCAGGAAAAAAACTACCCCAGGACAAGCTGTCGGTTCTATGGGTTAATGGAAAGCCTTCCTAAAATGTGAATCTACACAGGGTATCTTTGGCCACTGTCATCTACACTCACTCCTTGAAGCTACGCTGCTTAGTAATGGACTTCTTGGTCCCTGCCTGCCCAGCCACTCCTGGCCTTGAAAACATTGCTCTCATTTGCAGTACATTACCTATCATCCACACTACATTCTGTGTCTTGTTTGAATTCTCTCAGTGGAAAGCATAAGAACCTGGGGGTCAGGAAAGTCTAGAGTGAGGGTTCAGTGACAACAAGAATTAAAAATCAGTTATCTAATCTCCTTCTAAGATTAAAAAGACAATTTAAATTAGATAAATAAAGCAGAAAAATAAAGAGCAAAATGATTAAAATTGACAAAAACAAAAAAATAATGAAACTGGGTTATTTTATTAAATTAATTAAGATGATCAATTTCTAGCCAGACTGACCAAGAAACATAATATGACATATAAAAGAGACTTACCACAGGTTCTGCAAGCATCAGGGGTTTTTAAAAGGGACTATTCACAAGAACTTTCCCCAATATATTAAAGAAGCTGGATGGTATGAATAAACGACAACCACGTTTTCTCACCGGAGCCACAATCACTGAAACGCCATCTTTGCATGGAAGGGTGTTTGACTTGAAACAGCTGACAGAGTGCAGTTATTAAGAAGCGGATGTCTGACAGCAGCCCAGAAGGTGCGGGTAAAGCGCAGTGAAGCGAGCAGTGACGGACACACAGCTATGTGAATGACGCTAGAAGCCAGTCTCCAAGAGCATTAGTCAATGACTAATTTGACTTCTCTAAAAAAGACTTTACCTAACTAAAGATTTGTTGTTGTTGCTTAGTTATTAAAGGGTGCTGGAAGAATGGCTCGACACTTGAGAGCACTTGCTGAATAACCGTAAGAACCAGAGTTTGCATTTCAGCACCACATAACAAGCTAGGCATTCTGCAAATGCCTGTAACTTCAACTTTCAGGGGTCTGACCCCCTCTACTGGCCTCTCTCCGAACATTCCTGAGTACACGCACGCATATAAGCCATTGTTTTAAGTTATTAATAGCAAGAGAAAATGCTTACTTTTTCATGTTCGGTGTCAGAAAACAGGCATGAAGGAAGCTAATATATATATATATAAAACAGAGTCACAACTGTATATAGAAAGTAGGCAGAGGACAAAGCCTGGAAAATATCAATGCACAATAGTATTCAAACAACAGGCCTGCATCTTACTGGATTTGGTAGTACGGAAATGAAGCTACTTTGTGGAGTAATGAGATTTATTACATCCAATAAATATCAATCAAATAATTTTTGCAAAACATATATTTCATTCAATTTTTATCTGCCAAATTTCTACTTATTATCCACAGCTTTTTAGAATTCCCATTATCAAGAACTTACCTGGGCTGGAGAGATGGCTCAGCAGTTAAGAGCACCGACTGCTCTTCCAGAGGTCCTGAGTTCAATTCCCAGCACCCACATGGTGGCTCACAACCATCTGTAATGAGATCTGGCGCCCTCTTCAGTATACATAATAAATAAATAAATCTTAAAAAAAAAAACAAAAAACCCCCCCCAAAAAAAAAAAACAAACAAAAAAAAAGAACTTACCACATGAGTTGTTTTTAATGTATTGCCATCAAATCTGCATAAACTGGAGCTCTCTTCAAAGAAAATATCACATTCTTCTAATTCCTGAGCATTACAAGGAGGTTTTTCTTTATCTGGATTTGGATTCTTAAGCCAAAAACAAACAAACAAATAAATAAATAGCAAATAATATATCAAATAATAGGAAATAATTTATCCATCCTTAAAAAAATGTTATCAAAATGACAGATTCGGTCAGCTGGACACAGTGTCTCAAGCCTATGAACCCAGGACTCAAATGTTTAGACAAAAGGACCATCATGACTTCAAAGCCAGTCTGGGATACATAGACTGCGTTCGGTCTGGACTGGAGTCCAGTATCAAGAAACTAAAACCAATCAACCAACAAATTAGTCAACCAGCTAGCAACAACAAAAACCCTTAGCTACTGTAAATATATTCTATACACTCAAAGATGAAATAAAAACTGAACATGATGAGATATGAAAGACAGAAAAAAAAAAAAGAACCTGAATGAACTTCTGGACATGAAAATGCAAAGTGAGACTAGAAAACAAAAGTGAGCTATGTAATTAGCCAATGCATGAAGTATAAAGATAGAACAAGCTAAACACTATAAAATATCAGAAATTACTGTATGTTTAAAAAAGTCAGAGAGTAGGCCGGGTGGTGGTGGCGCACGCCTTTAATCCCAGCACACGGGAGGCAGAGCCAGGCGGATCTCTGTGAGTTCGAGGCCAGCCTGGACTACCAAGTGAGTTCCAGGAAAGGCGCAAAGCTACACAGAGAAACCCTGTCTCGAAAAACCAAAAAAAAAAAAAAAAAGTCAGAGAGTATAGCAAGTCAAAATAATAAGATTGCTGAAAAGAGAAAATGCTAAAAACAGTCAGGAGCAAATATTTCGCATGACTGAACACAGATACAAATAACTGACTTCTCACAGGAGCTATTTAAGCCAGATAAAATACAATGTGTCTAAAACAAAAATAGAAACTGCTGCTACCACTGAATGA
This sequence comes from Peromyscus nudipes, assembly GCA_902168325.1. Classification (NCBI taxonomy): domain Eukaryota; kingdom Metazoa; phylum Chordata; class Mammalia; order Rodentia; family Cricetidae; genus Peromyscus; species Peromyscus nudipes. Next base: position 7,703 of record CABHPH010150353.1, read on the forward strand.
TACTCCTAACAAAAGTAACTGAAAAAGGTTAAATAAGAAAGATACTTCTACCAACAAAGCTGAGAGAATGAATCCCCAGCATATATACACTACTGCAAGAAACACTTGGGGACATTCCTAAAGCAAGGGAAAACGTCAGTGACGTCTGACTCCACCCAAATGGAAGCCAGAGGAAACGAGGACAGGCACGTAAGTGAAAAGACTTCTTTTCTTCCACTTTTACTCTTCTTCAAGAAACTGACTAAGGCTGAAAAGTACTGAATTATTAGGGATAGGAGACAGAAATAAAATACATGACAACAATACAAACGATAAAGGAATGGATACATTATATAATTCTTAAGTTGTAAATGAAACAATACTTTTAAAAAGAGAAATGATATTAGAGATAGTCATTTAACATATATACACAAATATTCACCCAAACAAAAATAAGTGTACATATTAATTATTTTAAAAATTAATTGCCTAAGCTACCTTCAAAGGCAGAAAAAGAACAAACTAAATTCAAAGTAAGCAAAGCGACAAGATAAATTTAGCAATTTAGAAAGTAAAAAACTGAAAGTCAATAAAAACTGATATTTAAAATAACACTCCATGTATTAAATTGAATAGTTAAAAACTTCCAAAGAAGGGAACTCAAAGCTCAGATGGCTAAAACATAACAGTGATATTATATAACCTCTTCCATGATGGAGGATGATTTCCCTAATCATTTTATAATATAAGCATTATCTAGCTTTTACCTGTCATAGTAATTTACCATTTCCCTAGTTCACTGATGTTAGATGTAGATGACAATATTGTATCTCTCTATTGTTCAAATCATAAAGCACTGCTTGGGGCATAAGTGACTTTTCTCATAAATATCAATGCTTCTTTGAAACCATCATCAAGTTTAAAAACACTCAGCTTAATTATCCACAATCTCTTCTAGTATCACAATTATTATATTCACAACAATGCTGGTCATAATAAAATCTGCCAAGTGAATGAGCCTAAGGAATGAAGCTATTATAAAAAGAGTTATGAGCCGGGCGGTGGTGGCGCACGCCTTTAATCCCAGCACTCGGGAGGCAGAGCCAGGCGGATCTCTGTGAGTTCGAGGCCAGCCTGGGCTACCAAGTGAGTTCCAGGAAAGGCACAAAGCTACACAGAGAAACCCTGTATCGAAAAACCAAAAAAAAAAAAAAAGAAAAAAGAAAAAAAAAAGAGCTATGAAATTACACTTCGTATTCTGGCATATGAATTCCAATAATTCTTGAAATTGTTAATGACTATTGGCAAAGATGAAACTTGTGTTCTCTATTTGGGCCATACTTCTCTTTGATAAAGACATTTAATACCTTTAATATTTTAATCTCTCTTTTCTAGACTAGGATGCACCTAACCCTTCAGGGTCAATAATGTTTCAGAATCTTCTTTATCACTTTAATTCAACATGGTAATAAGTCAGACAATTACACATGCTGATAGCACTTTTGGTAAATGATTATATTACCAATGTTCTAAAGTATTGATGAATGTTTTCAAATTTTCAACAGGTTATTGCAAGTCATTAACATGGTAATATTTTCTACCCCGCAGCTGAATAAGTATTGTCAGGTCATTGTAATTACAAGGAAATATTTCATCCATTAAAACAATTACTGTACTAGAAGATGGTGAAGTAGGAACAAACAGTAATCTTCCACATCTCCACAAATCTTAACTCAAGACTGGACTTGAGAAAAAAGGAGGAGGCATGCAGTGGCAATGGACAGCAATAAACACAGACATGAAACAGATAAAGATAAGAACACTGAATGCAGACTTACAAAGGGGCAAAGCTTTAAATCCATGAGACAACAAAGAGAATGCAGGACATTTACTAACACTGTAAAAGAGACATGGTTACTGTTGCTCTTATTTTATTTTTACCTCGACTTATCCTTTTATTAAACTTACTCTCACATAGTCAATAATTAATTGGGTTTTATATTGGTTATGCTTTGACTGTTCTAGTCATGATTGTGAGCTCATGATGACATGGGGAAAGAGGGATTTATACACTTACCTGGGAGTGGTATATGGTACAGCTCAGACCCTCGATAGTTTTACTTTTAGTTTTGTGAAGAAACTCCATAGTAATTTCTACACTGGCTAGGTATGTACTGCAGAGACATCTATACACTCACGTTTATTATAGCACTATTTACAATAGTAAGTTATAGAATCAGTCTAGGTTATTAACATAAATTTGGCATAACTGTAATGTCTGCTTCTGTCAACATTGGTTGATTCTTCTAAAGAATGTCAAGGTATATTTCTACATATTATACACTATGTAAAATATGCCTTCACATTTCCATATATATTCAGAGTAAAACATAGAAATATTAGAACTTCCATCCATAGTAAAACATTAATTAGGTTGATAATCACTTATCTGTGTCGTTTCTATTAGGAAAGGCATACTAGTGCTTGATATACATGACCATCATTTAAGATACTTCTGGATTCCTGGACAGTGCCTGACTACTGCAGTCACTTACCAGCTCGTCGGAGGTCAGGTACATCAAGCGCTCTGCTATTGCAGCACACTGGGCTGGGTCTCTTATAAGTTCCCCTTGTTTATCACCAACCACCAACTCTGGCCATGTCAGACTTTCATTCTTCTTAATCAAGGAAATCTCCAAGCTAAAAGATTAAATGAGAAACCTGATGCTACATTAAATATTATACATTTAAACCAGATGTGGTATTTCATTCCAGTATCCCAGCACTCAGTAGGCTCACACAGGAAAGAATCTAGAGTTCACGGCCACTTGAGGCCATGTAGTGAGAGCACATATCAAAATTAGAGAGAGAGGAAGAAGAGGGAAAAGGAAGATTAGAAAGGAAGAGGGAGGAGGAGAGGAAGGTAAATATCTGGTATCTAGAGAATATTTTACCAAAAATCTTACTCACTTTGGCTTTACATCTGATGGAAAAATCTATAATCCAATGGTAAGTAACCTAAACTTAATAACTAGACACTAGAAATGGAGCATCAAATGGCTTGAAGACAGAATGTGGAGTGGCTGGAAAGACAGCATGTAGAAAATGCTGTTGAAACACAGGTGTGCAGGGTGTCACTAAATCCAAGCAATGAAGTCCAAGCAGCATGGATCTATGTGCAGCAGCTGTGCAGCGGAGCACATACAGAAAAAAAAAATGGCCTACAACTAACCTCTCAGGACACAGAGCCAACAATTCACTATCATAAACTAGGAACCTTAACATGTAATTTTAATCAAAGACAGGGCAAGTTAAATTAATGCCAATGTTAATTTTTAAAACACGGATTTTTTTTTAAAGAACTGAAAACAAATATAGGAATTCAAAAAAGAAACTTTGTAATACAGGAGAAATGTTAGTATAGTCTATATAACTTGTTTTCTATCTAATTCTATACATTAAAGCTGTTAAACAGCAACTCCAAATGCACTAGGCAGGGCCGGCCAGAGACCCGCAGATCAAGAACTTAGGCTACAGGAAAATGAAGCACTGAGTCAGAGCGGACGGGGACAGAGGAGGAGGCAGCTGCCCCAAGTTCCTCTGGACAGGACAGGAAAATCAAGTGGCAGGCCTTGTGTTGCTTCCACAGGAAGGAATCTTTTCCACGAGCCATGTCTGATAAATGTGCACCACACTAACCCACATCTTGGCATACAGCTTCAAGCAAACAAATCCACCAGAACAATAACAACCCATTATTGCAATTATCAAATAGAACATGCAAACTTATCAACTATTCTTTAGCAAGGTTGTTATTATCATGAATTCATAAAATAATTAAAGCATTAAAATTTTTCTGCAACTATTTAAGAGACGATACAAAATAATATCACTTACATAGTAATATAAAGTTCTTATCATTAACACTGAAAATTATCACCACAATCAATAACGCCCAGACTTAAGGAACATGCTAATGTGATGAAAATGATAAACACAAAAACAACAGCACGGGCTCATACTCACCTAACGCTTTACCATATGACAGGGACTGCCTTGGGAAACTCATGTTTTACCTCATTTATTGTCTAACACACCCAAATAAAGTTCTGTCTTTAGGTCCATGTTCCAAATATGAACGAAAAACACTTAAGAGGTTAAATAACTTGCCAGACTTGCAAGTTAGGAAAGCGCTGCATTTAACAGTATGTTCTAGCTACCAATTTTATTTGCTAATTTTTAACTGTCAATTTTAACTGCTATCCTCAAACAGCTGTGGAAATACACAGTCCTTTCAAAAGAACTTTGAAGATAATTGTTTTCATATATTACAAAAAACAAAAAACAGTAAATTTGTGCATACTAAGCAATCTCTCTACCAACTGAACTAGTCTAAGTCCCTTGGTTATCTTAGGAATTTGTAAGTCTTTTATGCATTGAAAATGTAAGTTTTTATATAAATATTTTTGTAACGGTTCATGTCTTACTTTAAAAGTAAAACATTTTTAGATGAGCATAAAATTTCAAATTTTAAAAATTGATTTTGGCTTCTGGAGATAGGGTTTCATGTAACCCAGACTGACCTCAGACTAAAAGTATAGCTGAGGTTGACCTTGAATTCCTGATGCTCAGCTTTGCAAGTACTGGGATACAAGTCATACACACCACCACACTTGGCTTAACTTCTCAATTCTAAAGAGCAGAAACATTTTAGACCAAGTCCAATTACCATGCATTCCTTATATGGTTTAACTTTTTTGTGTACCAAACACAGAACACATAAAAGAAATATAAGTGATCAATTTATACTGAAATAAAATTTGTTTCTCAAAATTAATTCGTCAAAGGTAGAAATTTATCTTTCATATATATTTTATATATGCAAAATAACAGATAATTATTCACTGTAGCAAAAGAATGGAAACATTCTAAATGTTCAACAACAGAAAATTAATTGTTTTAAATGATGATCTACCTAACAGACTTAACTTTACAAAGACACAAGAAAGTCTGAAAATAATCATGTATCCTTAATGGAAAAATACCTAAAACTCACTGTTTGCAAATGCAGAAAGACAAGATGTATAGCCATATATCAGAGAATTTTCTTTCTTAAAAACAAAATGAAGCATTTAGTAGAATAAACAGAAAATGCCTCTAGAAGGAAACTAGTGACAGTAGCCAGAGGGGAGGATGCATCGATGACTGGGGGGACTGGTTGGAGGGAAACTTCTCACCCTATAACTTTTTACACTTTAAATAAATTTTAAAGAATGAGATTATATTATTTCATAAGTAAATTAAACTTGAAATTGTGTCTATCACAAAGCTTTAAGAGTACAAGTTAAAACAAGCAAATAGTCTCAGCTTTTGTCATCACTGGATCTACAGGTGGTAATGAGAAGCAGGTAAGTGCAGCAGCATCATTACTCTTAACTACAATTACTGTTTGATGGAGTTTCAGCATTTTTAATCTACCTAAAAAAATCATCACTATGGGTCGACTATTATATTCATCTTCAATACAACTACTGTAGAGAGAAAAAAATAAAAAGTAAAATAATAAAAAATAAAATTTCAAATGTAAAACTACAAAAATACCTATCATTCTCCTTAATTGTCCATGTACTGCTTTCATGATCAATAGATGAATAGAGTTTTCCTTTCAAAACCTGGATTTCCTTCAGCATAATGTTGATGTTATCAGGCAAAAACTGTATCTGAATATCTTCCTTAGTACAGTTTTCTGGAAGCCTTACTGTTACTGTCAAATCATCGTCAGTTTGTTGCCAGTAATACAAAGGTTCTACTGGAAATAAGAGAATGCATTATGTAATAAAAATCAGATACAACATAACAAACTTAGACTTCTAAGAGAACACCTATCCAAGTCAATCAGTCTATTTCCTAGTGAGTATCCCTCTCACACATACACCAATTGTAAACACACAAGACTTCAAGGAATTTGACACAAAGAGTTGTAACAAATACACAAGGTATTTTCCTCTTCCAGGCTCACCCAATACATTAAGGGATGGGGGATGGGCACTCAAATACTACTGACAGCAATCTCTTACTTCGTTACTTCACTATCTGCCTTTCTCTACCGCTCCCTTTCTTCTCCCTCTTATTTACAACACATGCACGCGCACACACACACACTCTCTCTCTCACCAGTCTCCCTGAATTGTGAACCTATCAGTTAACTCAATATAATCACATAAAGGATAACTTCTGACAGACAATGAGGATAAGAGGAACCTGTAAAATTACATGTGTTTTTAGTGAAACTAGACTAAAGAAAATCCAGAATTTCTTAATTCCCTCATCATGGGGAGTATATTAACATTTACATTTTTCCCTGTTTTCTTATGGTGAAGGTCAAACCTGGGGCTTGCACATGCTATGAAAGCCCTCCTCCAGTAGGCTGTTTCAGACCTTTTTGACTGTGGGTAACTTGAGGTGTCATCCTGTGCCATTAAAGATTATGTTTACATTTTTACAAGAAAATATAATTATTTGTCTTATTATGATGATACCAAATAGTCCAGACACCATTTTTCATGAGGTTTACAGAAAATGAAACCAGTCTCTATTCTCAGAAGTGTTAAAAATGCTAATCAATCAAGCATATGTAATTTGAAATATGCCTCTTTTCCTTTATCATTGTGAAAAAATCACAAATAATAATTAATAAATTGCAAAAGAATTCAAGATGTAACATGAAGCATCAACAAGAAAGCCAGCAGCTGGACTACAGTGGCATAAACACATACAGTACTCTGCTGGGACTGTGACTGGTGCTGGTCCCAACATGGATAGAGACATCTCAGTGATCAAGGCTCTCGCTCCTTCCTTCCTTCACAACCGCTCGGTGAATGAGTTCTAAGGGCGTGTAGACTTGATATGTGAGCACTGACTTGGTAAGGGCTTCAGCACATTTACCAATGAAACAAGGTTAGGGAATTCATTGAGAGAAGTCCCAGTCTAATAACACGTGTGTGTGTGTGTGTGTGTGTGTGTGTGTGTGTGTGTGTGTGTGTGTGTAAACAAAGTGGGGGAAGGAGAGAAGGTCTCAAGGCCTCAAGGCACAACTTTTTCTATCTAGAGGCTCATACATTTGTAAATCTGGGGAAATACTTTTAAATATTGATTACATTAGTATATTTAAATATGGTTTGAAGGATCCATTTTTTAAAAAAGTACACAAATATACTGAGGACACTTTTATGTTAAAGCTTTATTTATTGCTATTTAATATGTATGTGTGCTTGCATATATGTCTGTCTGTCTGTCTGTCTGTATGTATGTATGTACATGTAAATGTGTGCCTGGTGCCCTCAGAGGCTAGAAGAGGATGTCAGATCCTGAAACTGCAGATAAGGATGGTTGTGAGCCACCAATTGGTGCTGGGTACCACACCCAGGTCAGCAAGATCAGCAAGTGCTCTTAACATCTGAGTCATCACTGCAGTCCTTAATTTTATGTCAAATAATTTAATCATTTCAAAATAAAAGGTAGATGCAAAGAATAATATGCAACTATCAAACGCTTTATAATTCTGTTAAATATACTATTCTCTGATAGGAACAACAATATCCTTTATTTATAAATATAAGCTTCTTCCAGAAGACCTTGTTGACGGCTTCATTCCAAGGCATGACCTCATGACCTTTATGCACTCACTCAACACTGAGAAACACAATGATTCTGCCCTCAAGGAACTGTCAGTTTAGTATGAAGGTAAGAATATGGATATTACACCTTATTTTAGAAGAACACTATTGTACTGCCTTATCCATTGTTAATATAAACATTATTTATTAAGTATTAAACAAGGAATCATGTAAGCAACTTCAATTTCTAAAACACCAGATAATTACAAAATTATAAAGGTAAACTAGTCCACATCATTCAGGGACAATCTTCCAAAAAGATGGGGGTGGGGGATATGAAATAAACTTAAGAGAAAGCATCTATTGTGCCCTAGTGGGACCCATAGCATCTGGGAAGACAAAGCAGACATCCACGTCTATGTATGTAAGTTCACATGAGCTCCCCGTGACGGGTTAAATTACCTTTGGTTTTCTCTGACCTGTCTTCATCCATACTTTCTTCAAGATCCTGATCAACTGAAATAAACTTGAAGGACTTGTAGGATACAATCATTACACCGTCTCCACTGGGCTCAATAGCAGCATAATGCGGCACTGACTTTCCCCGGAGAACGTGACGCTTGGTAATTTCATACTTTTTACTATCTGCAGGAAAATAAGTATTACGAAAAGCTACATTTTAAAAAATCTTTTGGTAAGAATAAAAAATCAGCAACTTAACGGCCACCAAGGCAGCACAGTGGGTAAGGGCTTTTGCCACCATGCCTGATGGCCACAGTCTGACAAGACCCACATGGTGGAAGGAGAGAACTGACTCCTGTAACTGTCCTCTCGCCTCCTCTCTCTCTCTCTCTCTCTCCCTCTCTCTCTCTC
>CABHPH010150353.1:16270-41583 GCA_902168325.1 Peromyscus nudipes
ACCTGACAACTTTATCTACCTCAAGTCCCTACTTTAAAATACTGGTTTGGATGAAACTTACTCTAACTTGTGCTGTCCAGTGCAGCAGCCACTTGCTGCAAATGGCTGTTAAAATGAAGTCCATGTGAAACTCACTACCTCAGTTACTTAGTCACATTCCAAGTGCTCAATAGCCACACATGCCTAGTGGCTAATCCCAGTGAATCACACACACACAGCGCATGTCTAACCTGCACACGTTTCCTCTGGAGAACAAAGTCTAGACCTTCAAAGGGACTGACTACTTTCCCAGCAGGTACGTGACAGGCACCTTTTGAAAAGAGACACTAGCTGAGATCGAGGGGAAAAATGTGGAATGAAAAATGTGGAATGAACTATTTTTCTCTTGTTTTAGCTAATGATAAAGAGGGTTTCTAAAAATAAAATATTTTCAGAGCAATTGATTTTTATATACCAAGAGAGAACTACATGATTATTATAATCAATAATGAAATAACAGAATTTAAAACCTTTACAATAAATACCAATTTAACTGAATTTTAAGGTTTTAATAAACTTATTCTCTTATGAAGACAGATTGTTTTCTACATACTCAAAAACACTTCAGATAAAAGAACCACTCTCTACCCAGAACCCCACAGCCCCTACAGTTGGCTGGGACCCAGATCACTTCATTGTTCAACCCTTACGAGAGAATTAACACAGAGGCCCACAACTGGACAGTGTGCAGACAGTGAGTGATGTTGGAGAACTCAGCCCTAAGTGGGATGTTTATCAAACTTCTCCTTTCATGGCTCAAGGATTGTCTTGGTTAAGGTTTCTATTGTTGCGAAGGGACACCATGACCGTGGTTATTCTTTTTTGTTGTTTTTTTTCAAGACAGGGTTTCTCTGTGTAATTGGGGTGCCTGTCCTGGATCTCTCTCTGTAGACCAGGCTGGCCTTGAACTCACAGAGATCTGCCTGGCCTTACCTCCCTAGGGTTGGGATTATAGGCGTGCGCCACCACTGCCCGGCGACCATGATAATTCTTATAAAGGAAAACATTTCTTTGGGGCTCGCTTATAGTTCAGAGCTTTAGTCCATCCATTATCATCATGGCAGGACATGGCGGCATACAGGCAGACATGGTGCTGGAGAAGGAGCTCAGAGTCCTCCACCGTGATCAGAATGCAACAGGAAGTGAACTGAGACACTGGTCACGGCTTGAACATATATACGACCTCAAAGTCCAACCCTTCAGTGACACACTTCCTCCAAGGTCACACCTTCTCCAACAAGGCCACACTTCCTAATAGTGCTACTCCCTATGAGCTTGTGGGGGTCAACTACATTCAAACTACCACATTCCACTCCCTGGCTCCCATAAGCTTGCAGCAATATAGCATTATGTAAAATGCATTTAGTTCAAGTTCAAAATAGACCTGTGGTCTATTACAGTCTTAACAATGTTTTAAACTCCAAAGTTCAGTCTCTTCTGAGATTCATGCAATCTCTCAACTGTAATCCCTTATAAAATAAAAATGAAATAACAGATCACACACTTCCAACATATATGCAGAGGATATTCATTACCATTCCAAAAGTAGGGAAGAGAGCATAAGGAGGAAATACTGGACCAAAGCAAGACCGAAAACCAGCTGGGCAAACTCCAAACTGCATCTCCATGTCTGATGTCAAAATTACTCTTCAGATCTCCAATTCTGTTCAGCTTTGTTGACTGCAACACACTTCTTTCTCTTGGGCTGGTTCCACTCCCTTTTAGCATCTCTCCTTTGCAGATATCCCATGACTCCAGCATCTCCAACATCTTGGGGTTTCCAAGGCAATCCAGGCTACAACTCACAATTCACAGAAAATGGCCTCTCTAGGCCTCCATTCAGAGATACCTGTGACACATACCTGGCCTCAGCAGCTTTCCTTAGCTGCAGAGGAAGATTCCATGATGCCTTTCTTCTATCCTTGACTCTAGAACCACATGGCTGAAGCTGCCGAGTTCTGCTGCTTACTGGGCTGGAATATGGCCCCCTTGTTTAATTATATCTTCACTAGCTTTCTTTTTTTGATGGTTACCTTCACTGCCTAAGCTTTGCTATCCTGGAACTTGCTCTGTAGAACAGGCTAGTCTCAAACTCAGAAATCCGCCTGCCTCTGCCTTCCAAGTGCTGGGATTAAAGGTGGGTACTACCATACTTGGCTGTAAGCTTTTCTTTAATTCCTTTCCACAAATTGAAAACTTTGCTGGTTGGGATCTTGCCCTGAGGTTACCACTCCCTTTATTCCATTTCTTAATCTGTCTATCTCCTTGAACACAGGACTTAGCTCCATTCCACTTCCTGGTGCTCCTTTTCTCCTTAAATTTTACATTTTCTATTTTTTCTTGCTCAGCTTGCTCCTTTTCATTATAAATCTTCATTAGATTTAACACTAAGAACCATACAATAGAATCCATAATAGGCTATTTTTGAGATTTCCTCTGCCAATGGAATTAATTCAAAAAATTTCACTAAAGGCAGACTCTTTAGACAAGAGCAAAAAGCAGACACATTCTTCACCAATATATCACAAGAATGATCTCCAAGCCACACATTAACATTCTCCTCTGAAACCTCTTGAGCCAGGCTCCCACAGTTCAAACCACACTCAGCAGCACTGTCTTCCATGCTCCTACTAGGATGGCCCATTAAGCAGTGCTCAAAGCATTCCATTGCTTTCTAACCCAAACTCCCAAAGTCCAAATTCCTCCAAACAAAAGCATAGCCAGACCTATCACAACAATACTGTAGTCCCTGGTACCAACTTCTGTCTTTAGGATTTCTATTGCTGCAAAGAGACACCATGACCACGGCAACTCTTATAAAGGAAAACATTTTAACTGGGTGGTTTACAGTTCAGAGGTTTAGTCTGTTATCATCATGGCAGGACATGGCGGCATGCAGGCAGACATGATGCTAGAAAAGAAGCTCAGAGTCCTCCATCATGATCAGAATGCAATAGGAAGTGAACTGAGACACTGGTCGTGGCTTTAGCATATTTAAGACCTCAAATCCCACCCCTACAGTGACACATTTCCTCCAACAAGGCCACACCTCTTAATAATGCCACTCCCTATGAGCTTATGGGGGCCAGTTACACTCAACCAAACACAGGGATCTATGCAGAAAATGAGGTGGAAAGATTGTAAAGGCCAGAGGTAGAGGATGACTTCAAGGAAGTAGAGGTATCTAGACAAAACAGGGCTAATACACCTATGAACTCACAGAGACTGTGACAGCACACACAAGAATTGTACAAGTTCATGCCAGATAAAATTCTACCACAAAGAAGCACAAGTGAAAGTGTACAAAAAGTCCCATTACAAACTAGGAAGTAATTTGCATTTGATACCTCCTGGTAAAATGAAAATCAGTTTTCTCCAACGCAGTATCACTGGGTATACAAGCACACCTCAGTGCAGACTTCATGCTTAGGAGTAGTTGACCAACAATTTGGTCCCCAGAATATACATTTAAAACACCAAATATGGTGTTTTTTGTGTGCTTCTTATCTTTTTTGTTTAGTTTTGTTTTCTTGGTTTTTGTTTTAGGGCTCTTTCGGTTTTATGAGAGAGTGAAAGAACATTAAGTTGGGTAGGAAGGATCTGGGAAGACTTGGGGAGGGGAAAGAATATGATCAAAATACATTACACAAAAATTTTAAAAATAATGAGAAATGCAAAAACACAAGCAAACAAAAAAAATCATTTCCTACTAATTTTTTATAAACTTAACACTATGTAGTTAAAAAACAACTCACTGTTATGAATTAAATATAACAATACAATCTTCTCTAAAACATGTAATTATTTTTACTCTATATCCTCACCTATAGCCACACAGTCAGTTCATAACTATTTAAGAACCAGCTTGTCATTTTATGAATGAACTAAAAACTCCTATATTTCATCCACAGAAGCATGCATACCAAACAGTCCTACATTTCTTTCAAGACCCCAAACCAAGGATGATGTGTGGGAAAGTAAATAATAGTAAGTGTTAAGCAGTAGAGTCCATGATTAAATTTTCTATTTTGCTAAATAAAACTTAGAAACTTCAGCATTCTTAGTGTGTTTTGGGGATGTTAAACATTTTCATTTTCCAACTTAACTGATAACAAGATAAAATTAATTCTATGTTCCCCTCAACATGGTTTAGAAAAATACTGCTCTGCTGTGTTAGATTCGAACATCAAAAGGACTAGAAACACAGCTCAGCCCATTAAGTGCTTACTCTGCAAACATGAGAACTTGACTTTGGTCCCCAGAATGCACATTTAAAAAACCATGCACAGTGGCATGTACTTGTGTTCACTGCCAACCAGTCTAGCCTACTTGGTGAGTTCCAGACTAGTGAGAAATACCATCTCAAAACACAAGGTGGACTGTACATGCACCTGAACACACACACACACACACACACACACACACACACACACACACACGGGAAGAGGGGTTAAAATATTAAAAAAAAATAACACAGCCGGGCGGTGGTGGCACACGCCTTTAATCCCAGCACTCGGGAGGCAGAGGCAGGCGGATCTTTGTGAGTTCGAGGCCAGCCTGGTCTCCAAAGTGAGTTCCAGGAAAGGCGCAAGGCTACACAAAAAAACCTTGTCTAGAAAAACCAAAAAAAAAATAAATAAATAAATAACACAATTCTATTAGTAATAATTGGGGAAGGCAAGGTATTAAAAAGAGCAGAGAAAGAATAAGAGAATTGCTGAGTTCCACAAATACCAATCCTAGGAGAAGACAGAAAGGTAATTCTAAATGTGCCTGTTCAAATGAGGCGAGAGATGAAGAATGGGGCTGCGATGCCAGAGCTGCTGTGAAATCTACAGGCATCAGGTAAGAAGCATGGACTGACCTGCAACTACAGAACCAAGTTTCTTGAACAGGGAGAAGGAAAATGCATGACGATTTCTCCTCTAAGAAGCTAAATCATATACAAAGGAAAAAAAAAAAAAAAAGGACAAACAGAAAACCACTTCTACTGTTTCCTTAAGTAGCAGTCTTCCAACTACTGCCCAGGAGCCAAAGCTGAATCTATACCTGTATTTGTACAGTTTGAGGGTTAAGCATTACTTTTTATTTCAAATGGTAGAGAATCAATCAAAAGAATATTTAAATACCTATAACAATTCTTGTCACTCAAGCTTCAATGTCCCTAAGTATTTTAGAACCCAGTTTACTCATTCCTTCATAAACTATCCACTGCTGTTTTCTTGCCGTAACAAAACAGGTGAAGAGCTGTGACACAGACTGTATGGTTACTGTCTGGTCCTTTAAAGCAGTTTTTTTTTTCCAACTCCTAAAATATAGTTACTGCTTTTCTATAGAGATGGAGATAAATGTTGGGAAAAACAATTGTAGGAGATTTATTCGGCTTAAGCATAAGCAATTTCATGTCGATATAGACATTTCTTAACAGAGTTATTCCTTTTAGAAAGCAAGTATTCAGAAACAGAAAGCCTGTATCTGAAATGTAAATTGGCAGTAAGTTTTTTTTGTAGTAAATAAGAACAGTGGGACAATGTCAACACGGGAAAAACAAAACAAACAAACAAACAAACACAAAGAAAAACAAGCAAACTCTCTTCTTAGCTAGCATTTAGAGGAAAGTGGAGAGTGACTGAGAGGAAGAACATTAAATACATCACTTAAACTAAGCAATGGCAAAGAGCAGGCACTCACCATTAGGAACCTCAGTAATACAGAAGAAACTACTCTTTAATGTCATGCTTGAAATCTGACATACATTGATAAGAAAGTTTTATGGAAGATAGAAGCAAAAGACTAGGTTGAACAAAATAAAGGCATTCACCCCATTTTCCTTTTTGTATTTATATTTCAATGTATTTAAGTTAGATTAAAATTTACTATTGCTATTAGGTAGCTATTGCCTGTAATTTGAGACACATCCTCATTTAGAAAGAGAGGTTCCTAAGACTCAGGTGAAAGAAACAATTTTCAGGAAACTCCCCAAAGTTACAAAATTCAAAGGCCCTCCCAAGGTTATATAAGCTGTAATGGAGCACGCTGAGAGTTAGGGGGCCGGGAGACAGTTCTGTGAGTTTGTTATCAATGCAGGGGTGAGCTCTTCAGTGCTGTAGCTGCCTGTGCACCCCCCAGGTCCTATAAATAACACATCTACTGGGGCTCCTGTATGTCGCCCCCGTAAACGCTAGGGCTCACTAAGCTATACACTGTAGTGACTTTGGTCGCTGTCAGTGCTGTATCTAGTGTGGATGAAGTTTATTTATGTCTCACAACAGCTATTTATATCCATGTTCATATATATGAATTTTTAGGTATAAACTTTTAGCTGTTTTAACTATATATATATATATGTCTCCAAAATTCATGTAATTCTTTTAAACAGACCGCATAATTGGTTGTAGAAGCATATCATAGTCTTTTTAGAAGCATAATTTATCATAATGCTCAAGAAACAAGCAGTAAATATTCCATTTCAGCCCCAACCAGCTAAGGCAAGCCAGAGAGGTTCAGAATCTTGTTTACTTTACCTTCTTTTTTCTTACTGACAGTGACCCACTCTAAAGAAACATAGAAGCCACTTCCTTTCATGTCCAGTTCCTCCTTCTCTATTCGAAGAAGAAGCATAGCTACTGAGTGCTCTTCACCTTCCAGCAATGAGATACTATGAATTATAATAAATGGATTCCCAAGTTCTTCATTAAACATAATCTATAGGGAAAAAAAAATCACACATATTTTAAATGCATGGTTTATAAAAGAGAAATATGATCATCATCAAAGAAATAACAGGACATTCGACCAGAATGGGCAAGGGGAAGAGAAATAAAACATTCTCCTAGAACATAAATGGAAAAGGGGGATGCTTCACAAAGCACTCAGCACAGTCCTGTAAATGGCTCCTCCATCTAATTTACACACACCTTCTGGACTCTGCACAAGTCTTACAGAGAACAAAAAACAACTCACTTCCCATTTTTCAGGACTATTTCCACGGTCGCCTGTTCCAATGACATATAATCTTCCAGTTCCATCTGACAAGGTAACCCAGGTAGGGGATGTGAAATGGATAGAAGCACAAAGACGATTGTCATAGGTTGTCAAATCTGTAGGGAGTCGGAACACCTCTCGAGGTTTTCCTAAGGCAGTGTCCTAAAACGAAACCAAGGATTATAAATAAATCCTTCCTATTCCTGATCCAAACACACACAAAATACCTACAGTACGGCTGATTCTTCTGTATTCAAAAGCTGCGTCAATTTCCCTTCCTTTGAGTATGAAGAGTACTGATTTTAACAAATAAGATACAGTAGATGCTCTCATCCTAGAGCACGCAGCCTCTAGGATGAGACCACAAACATTTTACATCACCATCTTTGCTCTTTCTTAGGTTACACACTGTAAGGCGGCTAGCTGTCAAGCTGCGGTGAAGATCAGATAGTGAGTAAATGTAAAGACCCACACTGAGAGGAACCGGGGCTCCCAACAATAACAGCACCATGTTGAAACCGCATTTCTTAGTGGTGTCAAGTTTCCCATGAGAAACCATTAGGGAGACAGCCACTTACGCCCGCCACTTTGTGAATTCCTAACCACAAAGAGAGTGAGATGGCCATTGCCTACTGTTTCAAGTGACTGAGTTCTGTAACTGCTCTATCAAGAGAAGCTAGTACAACACAGTAATCTAATTTCGTTCTTAGTTTTAGGGTTAATGATCAATAGTGCTAATTTACTAACTAGACATACCATGTTATATTTTCAAATGCCTATGTAGATAATATTCTATAGCAGTGTTTTTCAACCTTCCTAATGCTGTGACCTGTTAATACAGTTAATCATGTTGTGCTGACCCCAACCATAAAATTATTTTCGTTGCTACTTCATAACTGTAATTTTGCTACTGTTATGAATCACAATGTAAATATCTGTGGGTTTTGTTTTTGTTGTTGTTTTTTAATGGTCTTAGGTGACCCCTATGAAAGGATCGTCTAACTCCCAAAGGGGTTGTAACCCACAGGCTGGGAACCACTGTTCTATAGCCAAAAAATAAATAAATAAATAAAAAGACCTGAAAAACAAACCAACATACCTTTAACCCAGAACTCAGGAGGCAGAGACAGGAGGATCTCTGAGTTTGAGGCCAGCCTAGTCTACAGAGTGACTTCCAGGACAGCTAGGGCTACACAGAGAAACCCTGGCTGGGGGGGTGGGGTGGGGAGAGTGTTACATTTAGATACTACCAACTCAGATTTTTGTTAACAAATTTTCAGTTGTGTCTGTCTTTACAATATAGAGCTACGATATGAAGAATCACCAAAATGTTTTATGAGAAAATACATTCAAAATTTACCATTTAGGAAACAAATGCTCATAAACTACCAGACTATATTCATTTAAAAATTTTTAACTTGTCAGAGTTCCCTACAGAAGGAAAGTAATCCTTAATTTATGCACTGGATTTGTTCGATTCTACAACTGTTTTAATCTATACCCTTTTAATTACAAGGTTTTGAAAAAAGCAAACCAATTTAGTTATCTATGAAATCATATCTTTAATATTTTACTCATGTTTTATAAATTTGGTAGTGTTGAATTAAATAAATATAAAATAGCAAGCATAGCTACCAACAACTGTTGTAGAAACATCAAATCTGAGTATTAGCCATGTGAAACAGGATTACATCATGACAGTACTGAGATGCCTCAAATACAGTGCAGTACAGCCTCATCAGTAAACACTTGGCTTACTGGAGTCTCCAGTCCTGACGTCTTAGAGGAAACAACATCAGATAATCCAATCAGTTAGATGGAGGTCAGTGAACAGAAATTTTGCCATAGGCTGATGGCCATGTCTGTCTACATTTAGAACACAACATGGTATTTCCACTAAAAGAAAACAGACAGTCAACAGGTGATACTGGCATGCTAGAATACTTCTGGGGAAAAAATTCAAACCTGACACATACACAAAAATATTCAATATTCCAGATGGACTATTAATCTGAATGCTTTAGAGGAGTTAGTTAAATAACTGATAGAGGACTGTTTTAATAATTTTAGGGTAGTCAATGACTGCCCATACAAAAATGCAAGATATAGGAAACAAAGACAACAAACACAGGACTAATGTCTGTATAAAAATCACCTTGTCTTTAAAACTCCAAGAGTCCTCAAAGCCTGTTAAAAATGCTTTTAAAAGGTAAAATAATATTCTACCATTAGCAGAGAGAAAAAATTAGACTTGCAATGTCTATCCTTGGCTGAAGTGCCCTGTTGGTAGACAAAATAAGTACAGGCTTATTAAAAATGAAAAGAAATCAAATTTATTGATGTTTTACATACCCTTTGATATAACTCAGCTTATAGGAATTTATATAGTATTTCTATTAATATAAAGCTCAAGTATAAAGAAAAAGACACTTAAGCCAGTAAAAACTGGGATGGAGTGTAACAGCAGCCCCTGACACAGTGCAGCTGGCTTAGGAGTCTCACGCAGGTCTTGGTTTGCCTTCAAAAATCCAATACTTACAGCATTCTTCTGCTGAACACACATATCAGACAAACACAACAACTCCAATGGAGCAAGACAAAACAACGTCACTCTATGAGAATTCCTATGCACAGAAGAACACATCAACACTACAAATTTGATTCTATAGCACACTAGTATGAGCCACTATATCTTCCTGACTAATGACAGCCAGAGTTCCATTCCAGTCTTCTTTCCTAGGTGAGACCTGACATACCCACACACCCACTTCCTTAAACCCTGCCCCTCCAAATCACCTAATGTGAGTCAGATCCCTCACTATCACCAATGCTAAATCTTCCCAGATACTCTGTGGCTCTCTTTCACTTTTGTTCTCCCTTACTGTAAGAAGTAATAAATCCAATTTGTTCAACAGTGTGACTGTTGTTTGCCTAGAAAGTGCTAGCATGGAAATAGAACATCCACTCTAGGGAATCCCAAATACCAGTTAAATGTACTGAGATAGATTTGTATTGCTGACAAAAAAATAATAATAAATTCAATGAGATACTAACAAAGAAAAAGACAAAATGATACAATGTGTTTAACATTCATTGTGAATTCATACATGCTGAAACAAATGTGAGGCATCAGCTCACAGTAAATTACAGACAGACCACAACAGTGCTTAGTATCAGGAAGGGAAATAAGATTGGAGTATGACTGAGGGCAAGGAGATGAGGGAGAAGGCAAATTTTCCTCCTTTGCTTCAAATATGTTGCTATTTTGTCCTATACCAATAATTTGTGTAGCATAGATAATTTAAAAATATTAATAATACAGAGTAAAATAGAATTTCACAAAGCAGGTGTTTACTGCATGGCCCATCAGACTTACTCTAGTGAACCATCATTAAGAAGGAGGGCTAAACTAGGCAATCACTGTTCAATCATATACAAGTAAGTGTTTCAGGCCATTTTCTTTTAAATACATGGCTACACATGACTGAAGTTAATAGCAGTATAATTATCAGATAAATTGGTACAATATCTAATAGAATAATTAAGAGGCTTGAGTATATAAATGTGAAACCAAAATTAACTAATTTAAAACACACAGTGTCTGCCTCACTTGAGTTAAATGATAAAACAAAAACAACCCAAATGTTCCCAACTTAGAATTCAGTTCAGTTTGAAAGCGTCCTCATAATAATGCCTTATGAAAGTGACATCACCGGTTCCAGGTTCCACCATTTCCCTTTCCTCACAAAAAGTAAGGCAACCATATTCAAGGCTATTGGAAAATTATTCTGAGGCAGTAATTCTCTGTTCATTTGCAGGACTGGAATTGTGTTGGCAAATTTACTACTCAGTGAGGGACCACAGCATGAAGCAGTTCCGATTCTGGCCATCTCATTCAAACATCGCCAAACCAATGAATCATTAACTCCAGTTTAAGAAGAGGTTCACATGGATAAATCTGACTGAAACTCCACTGCCACAGGCCAAGATTCCAATCCTGCTCAGTCCTGTGGACGGTTAGTATTTCTTCCCCTTATCATTATCTTCTAGAAAAGAAACCATTTTTCTAAACAAATACTTCAAATCTCAATGCAATTTCCAAATACCATCCCCTAAAACATTCACATTGACTGCAATTACTACATTAAGTTTTTCTTTAACCAAACATGATAGTTTTGGCTATACCAGCTCCTATACCAATAAGGCGTAATATAAGTCATAATGTTCATATATTACAGATGGATGACATTATATAGGAATAGTTAATAAGCACTTAAATAGCACATATTTATCTAAATTAGATTTTGGGACTCATGTAGGTGCAGCTGGAGATAGAGCTTTGAATGAATGAAGTTTTGTTTTTTGTTTTTTAATACTTACACTCTAGAACGAAACTCAAGGTTAAAAACATGTTCAAGCAGAACTTAGGAGGGATGTCACCCACCAGTGCTGTTAGAACAGCATTTAAAATTTTGTTTCTTAAAAAGGAAGCAAAAAAAGCATCCACCACTGTTAAGAACTAACTTCATTTCTTAAGCTTTCTCCATTTCTATTCTTATAAAGCTTTAAGCATAGATGTTTATAATCAATTTAGCTTCATTAATGTCTAAGTAAAATGAAGTATTTAATACTGTACTAAACATTTTTATTTTCAAAATTCACCCCTCTCTTTTATCTTCTTTTACCTTAAATAACTAGGTCCCATTACCTAACTGAACTGTTATAAATAAGTCAAGCTTCAGGCCTAGAATTAGCCCGCTGGCATCAAAGGATCTGGGCTGAAAAGCAGTTCTAACTTGTTTCTCCATGGCATGGCCACAGAATATATGTTTACAAATGAAATCCAAGAACTATTGCCTAAATTTTAAAGACACCAAAGAAGATGACATACTTGTTACTGGAGAACACAAGATAGCTTGTCAAGTAAACAGAAGTCTATTATGACAGAAATATCTAAATACAGAGAAACAACAAGTTTCCTTAAATTGTGCAGTAGCAGCAAATAAAATGTCTCTCCCTCCAGGCCTTTTCTATGCCCCAAGCATACTTTCTCCTCATTGACATTTCTCAAAGCTTAAATATTGCAATCCTACGGTTAAACTTGCTTGGCGTGGGAGGCCTCTCTGTTATCGCTATATTGAGTTGCTGCCATCTGCTGGCTCCTATTAGTTAGGGAAGGAAGGAGCCTTCCACTTTCTCATGGTGTTATTTGCCGATTTAACAAGGGTGTTCATTTACACCAGCCACAGGAAAAAGCTGGTGTCTAATTAATGCTCTGCATTCTTCACATGCTGTCAACACAGTAGTTCAAAGAATTCGCTGATTTATTTTATTGCTGATGAGAAAAAATAGTAAGTAGATATTCCATTGGCTTCAAGATTTAGTCACTACTAGGACCCCAGGAAAATTACCTACAATGCTGGATAAAATTTTAAATTTCCTGAACACAGTCAGTCATAACACACTGATTCAGAGGCTTTGGAAATGGAATCCTGAAATTAGTTCACATGTTAGCCAATTACTCTACATGATTCTGAGGTGAAATGGAGTTGGAAAATCAAAGAAAGAAGCTGAATTAATGGAGCAAAAAACCAAAACAAAACCCCTAAAACATGGCTTTTTATAATATATACTATTATAATAATAGTCTCTTTTTAAAACTTGATTGAGTAAAAAGAGGAATATTGCAGAAAAGAGAAAAGGCACTAACTAAACTAAAAAAAGTATAACCATTTTCTTTAAGTTGCCCATAGATAAGACAAATTAGGTCAGAAAAAAATGAATTTCAAAAGTATTGGTATTTGCTCCAATTACATGTCAAATAATCTGTTTGGGTTAATTATAAGTAACTTGTTTCTGCTGTGGAATAATCCTCTTGTACACTGTAAAGATTTGTCACTTGAATTGGTTTAATAAAATGCTGATTGGCCAGTAGCTGGGCAAGAAGTATAGGCCGGGGGACCAAACAAAGGATGACAGGAAGAAGGGTGGAGTCAGGAGTCACCAGCCAGATGCAGAGGGAGCAGGAGATGAACATGCCATGCTAATAAAGGTATTGCCACGTGGCAAAGCATAAATAGAAATATGGGTTAATTTAAATATAAGAGTTACCTAATAATAAGACTGAGCTATTGGTGGAGCATTTATAATTCATATTATGCCTCTGAGTGATTATTTGAGAGCAGTTGCACAAGAACCCAGGAAAACTTCTGATTACATGTTTCCTGTGGAAGTTTCTAACAGAGGAAAATACTTGGACCAAGCTACAATATTTATGTAGATTTCCAGTGAAATTAAATTTTACCTCAGATTTCTAATCAAATATTTGTGATTTAAGTTGGATATGGTACTTCAAATCCTGGTCATCAGCAAGACAACTGATAACAAGCTTTTGGCTCTGTAACCCTGTTCATACACCCCTCCCAGTTCAACATACTGCCTATAGGGAGCCACTATGCCTTAACTTTGTTTGTCCAATGTGTTTCTATGTTCCCAGAATACTCATCATCTCAATCTAAAAGGCAAGTTCTTTCCTTGCTTTCCTTTGTTTAGAGATAGTTTTGTTATGTAGCTCAGTTTGCCTCTGACTTATAATTCTCCTGTTTCCATGTCCTGAGTGACGTGCATACAGGTGTGCACCATCACATCCAGCTCCTATGAGGCAGATTCTAATTCATCCTTCCAAACACTGTTGAGGTGACATCAATTCAGGAAACTCTGAACACTGTATCGCAAACATCTGTCATTTCCTCCTCTGCTGTACTTCACTTCGGCATACTATCAACTTATTTTTGACTAACCATATAGAAGCGTTCAATCAATCTTTGAAGAAAAGTATTTCTTTACTCGGGAGATTAATTTATATCAAAAACTAAAGATAACTAAGAATATGTATTCATGTGGGTTTTAAAAAATATTGAATGGTGAAAAATGAGTAAAACAAAATAAAAAGGGTTAGAAATGAGCCTTTTATAGTGTGCTAATGGAATGTTTCCCTTCAAAGAGAACCACTAGGTTTTATTGAAAATATTTCCCCAAGAGCAATCTACCTCTACTTTCGGAAATTCTGAGAGAAGAAGAAACAAAGAAGTATGATGTCACTGATGAATAACAGTGGAAAGTTTTGAAGCATAGACACATGTCAAAAGTAGACCAAACTGATCCTAAGCACATAATACAAGTTGCTTGGAGACACTATTCAGAGGACCAAGACCAAAAGAGGCAGTTTCAATTAAGTAGTCTGAATCATCTTTTTACAAAGAAAAAGGATGTAAGAAAGACAAAGGAATCATAGCACCTACATTAACTGCCCACTCTTCTTCCTTTATATTAAAGAGGCTCATTCTTCTTACCATACTCACCAATTCAAGTCGATAATCATATACTATAAAGACCATGACATAAAAAATTTAAGAATTATTTGACAAAAGTTAAAAATGTATATAGAGTAAGGTAGTTATTTCAGAAATATAATGTCACCTGTAGATCATACAGGCTTATGATGTTTACCTGGTAAGTTTTCCTGCCAGCAGATCCAAAGGCTGAAATTAAGGGAATGACCATTATACCTGGAATTCAAACAGTGCATTCTGTGGGATGATCCATTAAGATTTACGTAAAAATAAAATCATGTTCTAGATTAGTTTCATATACCATCATAGTTGATTGCTATTCTGTATGCCTGATTTGGACAGGAACTTCTACCAACAACAACAGCAAAACCAAAATCAAAAATCATATGGAGCAGATGAAAACACAGAGCCACCCCTGGAGCCACTGTGAGGAAAGCAAACACTGGAAAAAATGTAGGTGAGAGGATCCTTAGCCACTGTTGGTGGCAGTGTGGCTACTATGGAAACCAGTGCAAGGTCTTCTCAAACACTAGTCATAGGACTACATGTGAGCCAGCTACACCACGTCTGGATATATACACAAAACCCAGATATTTGCACAGCCACTGTTAACACTGTTCTAGTCATATTAGCAAGGAAATGGAGTCAGGCTAGATGCCCATCAATGTGAATAGACAATGGAATTGTGAAACACATATACAATAGCATATATGACATTATGGATAGAACTGGAAAATACTGTATAACAAGATAACCCAGAAGTAAATAAACAGATCCTTGACTCCAAGTGTTAAATATGTGTTTTCAGATGGGAGTATATATAGGTAAAGACAGAAAACTAGAAAAGGTCCAAGTGAGTAGAGAAAAAAAAGAGGCTTTAAGGGAGTGGAAAGTATGAAAAACAATACAACAAAATGGATGGCGCAATACCAGGGGTGAAAGGTTACAGCAGGAAAAGGGGGACAGAGAGAAAAAGGAGAGTAAAGAAGGAAGGAGAATCAACCAAAATTATATATATACACACACACATATATATGGAAATCTATTAGTCTTTAAGTTAATTTAAAAACTAAAATTAAATTATTAATATAAAAATTAGTAGTAGCAAATGTAGTAATGTAATGACAACAGTGTTTCAAAGAAATGTATTAAAGACACATGGCCTAGTCCACAAGTCAGCTAACAGTTCATCAGCCATTTTTGGCTCACTCTCTGTGTTTATACATAAAGTTTTATTGGAAGGCAGTCATACTTGTATTTTTTACCCAATTATTTTTATTTTCCCAAGTAAAGCAAAAAGTAAGTAGTTGTAACAGAAGACGAGCCTATTAAGATTGATATATCTAGCCCTGAACAGAAAGTCTGCTAGCCTCTGGTAAAGGAGGTCGTGGTCCATGCACATCTGAGCATTGGTGGCATGACTATTCCTGGGCAGCAGAAAAAAAGATGCAGAGCTTCTCAAATGAAGAAATGATTTACCGAGACTTACATGAAGACCTGGAAGCAGCCAGGCAGAGGACTAAGAGTATGGGCCAAATGGATGTGACCAGATGAGAAAAGCCCCAATGCTAACAGCTGGTTTTCAGGACTGCACTAGTTTAGTACTGATGGAGTATCATGCATGAGGTGGTAGAAGACAAGATGGGGCGGGGGGAGCCTATTCCATGATCAAAATTGCATTTTTAAGAACTTATGTGTGCACGCATACCTTGCTTTAGATAAATGAAGAAATTTGCACAAGAAATGAGTACTGGCGAGGACAGAGCAACAATGTGGTTAAGACGTCACTAAGTACCTTTGCCGTTTTCAGTTTTGTTTTTTTTTTAAATCACATAAACACTACTTGTTCTAGTTACATACCAAACACTGTGCCCTAACACGAAATAACTATTAAATGAATTTAAATGAGACAGCCAATTAAACAGACAGCACTGTAGGGGAAATGTACACGAGGACAAAAGGAACAGTGAACAGTTAGGGATCAGTTAACATACTACTTAGTGGCCGTTTAGCTAATACGTTAACATGAGTCATTTATATGATGAAATAAAATATATATGATGAAATAAAATATATAACACAAATAGCTCAAAAGATGAGAGAAGTAAAAGTGGTTGTATATGGTTTTTATAACATAAACAGAAGCATTCATGAAGGCTATGTACCATGACCTCTACAGTGAACAATATAAATAATAATGCCACCATGTTTGGAAATAAGACAAGATAATTTCAAATAAAATTTCAGGAAAAAGTAGGGTGTGAGCAGCTGTGCTCAGTTAGGCTCAAATCCCAGCACAGAGGTGCCTCCAATCGCAGCACTGGGAAACAGAAACGGGCAGATGTAGGTGTTTCCTGACCATTCATTGTGGACAAAACATAGAGCTTCAGGTTTATCGAGAGAACTTGTCTCAAAAGCAAGGTGGGAAAGTGATGGAGCAGAACCATTTTCCTTTTCTGGATCAGCGTCTCTCTGCATAGCCCGGGCTGTCCTGGAGCTCACTGTATAGACCCAGCTGTCCTCAAACTCGCAGATCCACCAGCCTCTGCCTTCTTCTAAGTTCTGAGGTTAAAGGTGTGTGCCACCAAACCTGGTGGAGGAGCACCAAGCTAACATTCAACTCCAGTTTGAACATGTGTCTGCGGAGAGGAGCACATCCTCATACATATGTGCACACATAAAGTTTTTAAAACTAGTCACTGAAAAGCATGGACTAAGCTTCTCAAGCTTGCTTTCCTCCTAGAGGCAGGAAGAACAAGGAGTCAGAGTACAAACTGGAGGGAGGCCAACATAAAACTCAAGATATTAACCATGAATATACTAACCTTCTAATTAAGATTGTTATACTGGGTAAAAGACTAACAGCTAGTTACTTATTAGTTATTTATTTAAATATTCATTTATTTTTTCCTTTTATTGAAAATGAATTTTTTTCATAGAAAATATCTCCTGATTTGTTTCCACTCCCTCTTCTAGCTCCTCCTTACCTCCTCTCCCATCCAGATCTCCCTTTCAGTCTCTTATTAGAGAGAAAGAAGCAAACAGGCTTCTAAGGGATAATAATAAGATAAATATGAGATATAAAACAAAAACTAACACATCAGAATTGAACAAAAACAAACAAACAAAAGGAAGAGCCCAAGAGAAAGCACAAGAAACAGAGATCTCTTATTTGCACACTCAGGAATCCATAAAAACACAAAACAGGAAGTCATAAAATATATGAAAAGGACCCAGGGCAGATCTGTACAGGCCTGTGCATGCTGCCTCAGTCTCTGTGAGATCATATGAGCTTTGATTATGTTGATTTAGTGGGCCTTGTTTTCTGTGAGATCATGCTAATTTAGGGCTGTGTCCTCCATGCCCTATGGCTCTCACACTCTTTCAGCCTCCTCTTCCACAGGGTTCCCTGAGCACTGAGGGGAAGGATTTGATGGAGACATCCCTTTTAGGGCTCTATATTCCCAGGTCTCTCTGCATAATGTCTAGCTGTGGGTCTCTGTGTTTGTTTCCATCTGCTATAGGGGGAAGCTTCTCTGATGATGGCTGAGCAAGGCACTGATCTATGAGGATAGCAGAATGTCATTAGGAGTCATTTTATGGCTACATATTTATTTTTTTAAGGATAGTCGTATTTGGTTTTACCCTATGTCCCTGGGCTATGGCTAACCAGTCTCAGGTTCTTGGTCACGCAAGCAGTATCAGGTATGGGTTCAACCTTGTGAAGTGGGCTTTAAGTCAAATTAGGTATTAGGTGGCTACTCTCACAAGCTTTGTGTCATCACTGCATCAGCATAACAGGCAGAACATCATTGTAGATCAACGTTTGTGGCTAGACTGATGTTTATGTTTCTCTTTTGGCAGAGTGCAAAGTATCTTCCTGTACAAAAGACATTAGCACACGGGGTGAAGACTATAATTGGGTACCAGCTCAACTTCTCCATGTTCAAAGAGTTATGTAGGTATTGTCTTCAGCAATGGGGACTTTTTGTCAATATGTAGAGAGCAACCTATGGTCTTGGCAACAGTCTGGGTTGTTTGGGGATTCCCTTTGGCCAATATCTTAATTAGATGTAACCCAATTCCAGTACTAGGAGTTTCATTTGGTGAAAAGATAGAGCTAGTTGGAGCTTTCTCTCCCCCATTATTTGGTGATTTTAGTTAGATAACCTCCATATATGTATATATTTTAAGAAGCGTCTACTGTATTAGGTTTCTGTGCTGCCCTTTAAATGGCCCTCAACTTTAGCTGTCTCTCCCCATATTTCCTCTCTCGTGCCCGTCTCTCTCCCCACTTGATCTTCCCATTCCATCCTCCACCATCCATACATAACTCTCTGATCTAGTTCCTGTTCCTAAGAGAATCTATCTGTCCCTCTTAGTCCATTATTCTAAAACTATCATCTGTGGTTCTATGGATTGTATCTTGGTTATCATTGTCTTTACAGCTACTATCGGACATAAGCAAATACATACCATATTTGTCTTTCTCAGTGTAGCATACCTCACTCAGGATGAATTTTTTTCTAGTTCCATCCATTTACCTGCAAAACTAATGATTTTTTTTAAACAGCTGAATAATGCACCATTTTAGAAATGTACCATTTTCTTTATCCATTCTGTTGAAGGACATGTAGGTTGTTTCCAGTTTCTGGCTGTTATGAACAGAGCAGCAATGAACGTGGTTGAGCAAGTGTGAGGGAGGATGAAGCATCCTTTGGGTATAGGTCCAAGAGTGGTATAGCTGGATCTTGAGGTGGACAGATTGCCATCTTTCTGAGGAACTGACACACTGATTTACATACTGGCTGTACAAGTTTGTACTCTAACCAGCAATGGATGAATGTTTCCTTTATTCTATGTCCTTATTAGCATGAACTATCACTTGGCCATTCTGATGGGTGTAAGATAAAATCTCAAAGTAGTTTTGATTTGCACTTCCCTGATGATGAAGGATGTTGAACATTTTTTTAAGTGTTTCTCAGCCATTTGAGTTTCCACTTTTAAGAATTCTATTTAGATCTGTATCCCCATTTACAATTGGGTTATCTGTTTTCTTGATACCTAGTTTTTTTGAGTTCTTTATGTATTTCAAATATTACTCCTAGTTGGGTTACTATTGCTGTAATGAAACACCATAAGGGGGGGGGAGAGGAAAGGGTTTATTTGGCTTATGCTTCCACATCACAGTTTATCATCAAAGGAAATCAGGACAGGAACTCAAGCAGGGCAGGAACCTGAAGGCAGGAACTGATGCAGAGGCCTAAAAGAAGTGTTGCTTACTGGCTTGCTCAGTCTGATTTCTTATAGAACCCAGGTCCACCAGCCCAGGGATGAAATCACACACAATGGGCAGGGCCATCCCCCATCAATCACTAAATAAGAAAATGCCCTACATGCTTGCCTACAGCTCGATCCTATGGAGGCATTTTCTTAACTGAGGGTCCCTGATGACTTTAGCTGTGTTGACATAAAACTACCCAACATAGCACTCTATCAGGTGTGTAGTTGGTAAAAATCCTTTCCCATTCTTTATGCTGCCACTTTGTTCTAAAGGATAGTGTCCTTTACAAAGCAGAAGCTTTTCAGTTTTATGAGGTCCCATACATTAGTTGTTGATCTTAGTGCCTGCTGTGGGATGTTCTGTATTCTGTGAATGTGTTGCTCTGATTGGTTGATGAATAAAAAGCTGACTGGCCAGTAGCCAGGCAGGAAGTGTAGGCGGGATAAGCAGACAAGGAGAATTCTGGGAAGAGGAAGGCTGAGTCAACAGATGCCAGCCCACCATCCAGGGAACAGCATGTAATGACACACAGGTAAAGCCATGGAAAACGTGGCGATTTATAGATTAACAGAAATAGGCTGAGTTTAAGCGTAGAAGCTAGTCAATGGCAGGCCTGAGCTAATGGCCAAACAGTCTTAATTAATATAAGCCTCTGTGTGTTTACTTGGGACAGAGGGGCCACGGGAGCCAGGCAGGACCAAAAAAACTTCAGCTACAAGTGCCTGTGCTAATGATGTTCTATTCAGAAAGTCTTTTCCTGTCCCAATGAGTGCAATGTTATTCCTCACTTTCTCCTCTATGAGATTCAGTGTATTCGGTTTTATATAGAGGTCTTTGATACATTGAGACTTGAGTTTTGTGCAGGATGATAAACATGGATCCATTTGGATTCTTCTACATGCAGCCATCCAGTTTGAACAGCACCATTTGTTGAAGATGCTTCCTTTTTCCTAGTGTGTATTTTTGACTTCTATATCAAAAATCAGATGTCCATATGTGTGAATTTATGTCTGGATCTTCAATTCAATTCCATTGATTGTATCTGTTTTGTGCCAGAACCATGCTGTTTTTGTTACTATAGCTCTGTAGTACAACTTGAAATTGGGGGTGGTGATACCTCCTGCATGTCTTTTGTTATTCAGGACTGTTTTAGCTATCCTGGGTTTTTTGTATTTCCATATAAAGCTGAAAATTTTCCCTTCAATATCTGTGAAGAATTGTTTTGGAATTTTGATGTGGATTGTATCGAACCTTGAGATTGCTTTTGGTAGGATGGCCATTTTTACTATATTAATCCTATTGATCCATGAGCATGGGAGAGCTTCCCATCTTCTGATATCTTATCCAATTTCTTTCTTCAAAGACTTCAAATTATTTTCATACAAGTCTTTGACTTGCTTCATTAGAGTTATCCCCAAGATAGTTTATATTATTTGACACTATTGTGAAAGGTGTTGATTTCCTTTCTCAGTCTGTTTGTCATTTAAATATAGGAGAACTACAGATTTTTTTTAAGTTAATTTTCTATCTAACTACTTTGCAGAAAACGTTTATCAGCTGTAAGGGTTTCCTAGTGGAATTTTTAGGATCACTTTGTATAGTATAATATCATCTGCAAATAAACATATTTTGCCTTTTCCCCTTCCTCTTTGCATCACCTTGATCTCCTTCAGTTGTCTTATTGTTCTACCTAAGTATATACTGAATATGTATGGAGTATAGACAACCTTGTCTTGTTCCTGATTTTAGTGGAATTGCATCTTAGTTTCTCCCCATTCAAATTTATGTTGGCTATGGGCATGCTGTAAACTGCCTTTCTTATGTTGTAGTATACTCCTAGTATCCATAATCTCTCCAGGACTTCTATCATGAAGGGGTGCTGGATTTTGTCAAAGGCCTTTTCTGCATCTAGTAAGATGATTATATGGTTTTTATTTCTCAGTTTCTTTATTTGGTGGAGTACGTTTATCAATTTATGTATGTTGAACCATCCCTGTATCTGGGATAAAGCCTACTTGATCATTGTAAATATCTTTTTGATGCTCTTGGATTCAGTTTGCAAGTATTTTATTGAGTATTTTTGTATCTACGTTCATAAGGAAAATAGGTCTTTAATTCTTTCTTCGTTGGGTCTTTATGCAGTTTGGGTATCAGGGTAACTGTGGCCTCCTAAAATGAATTGGACAATGTTCCTTCTGTTTCTATGTTATGGAATAATTTGAAAAGTACTGGCATTAATTCTTAGAAAGTCTGTGCTAAAACCATCTGGTCTGGGGCTGTTTTGGGTTGGGAGTTTTTAATAACTGCTTCTATTTCACTAGGGTTATAGGTCTGTTTAAATTGCTCATCTGGTATTGATTTACCTTTGGCAAGTGGTATGTATTGAGCATATTATCCATTTCTTTTAGATTTTCCAATTTGGTGGAGTACAGGTTTTTAAAGTGTGTCCTTATAATCATAAGGAGTCCCTAGGTATCTGTTGCTATATTCCTCTTTTCATTTCTAATTTTGTTAATATGGATAAATGAATATACAACATATCCAAACTTACGGGCCACAATGAAGGCAGTTCTAAGAGGCTAATTCATAACACTAAGTGCCTACATTAAAAAAAAATTAGAGAAATCTCATACTAGTAATTTAACAGCACACCTGAAAACTCTGTAATAATAATAATAAAAAAAATCACACCCAAAAGGAGTAGACAGCAGAAAATAAACTCAGGGCTGAAATCAGTAAAACAGAAACAAACAAACAACAGTCAAAACAAAACAAAACAAAATAAAGAGTTAATGAAACACAGCATTGAGTTTTTTGAGAAAAATCAGTAAGATTGACAAATTCTTATCCAAATGAAGTACTAGCTGTTTATAAGAGATACACTTTAACTTTAACCTGGCAGTAGGATCAGGATCCATCCCTGGTGCACACACCGGTAGAAATGGCTGGGGACAAAGGATTATAAAATACAAGAACAAGAGTAAAAGCTACAATTGACATAAGCAGAAAGGGAGCCTTACTTGATGGTAGGTTTCCGCATTCCAAAGGTATGCTCACTTGACTGTCTGGACATCAGATTCAAAGAGATTAAAGAACAAACAGAACAGGATAAGCTCTCTTTATACTCTGTATGTTTTTCTTACCAGCATCACTGTTAAGTTCATAATTCTCCCAAGGTTATCAATGTAGTAGACACTGTCTTGATACCAGGCATCACAGTGCAGATAATTATACATTCCAAAAGCATGCATGTGCTCCAACGTATACTGGTCATCACGAAGTTTTACTTCTGCTACAGCTGAAAGACAAATATATGTATATAAATATACACACATATATTTACATAAACTGATATGTACAGTTCATCAAAATCATCAAATCATCAAATCACACAATCATCAAAACTTGCACCTTAGATCATTACTTTCTGGAGAATGCCTACAGGGCACAGAAATCAGGCAATTATAGCTACAGAGGCTACAACACACAGGACTTTCATAGTACAATCTTTTTCTTTTATGTACCTCTACAATTCTGAATTACAAGAATAGAAATTCTAAAAACAAAGGACTTCTAACCTATGGGCAAACAAGCCCAGTTTATAAAAGCATTTAATGCTTCATAAAACAATCTTACCCCAGTGTATTACTCATCTTTATCACACATAAAGAAAAAATGTCTTTATTATATGATTACACAGTTAGAAAACAATGTGTAAACACAAATAGTCACCTCATCATCATAGTCTATCATTCCTAATTATATAGAATAAAACAATATCATAGTCAGGACATACACAGGTTTTTCTACGTACAGAACAGGGCTCTCTAAACTAACACATTAGCTGTTTTCCTCATTCTGAATCGGCCAAATACAGTCTCTCCCTCACACACCTGCCTTTCTGTGCAGTTAGTTAAGAACTCTTGCAGCTCAGGACTACTCATGTCCTACAACTAATTTCCGTTGTAACAAGAAATATGACATAAACTGCACTGAACCTACACACTACCTTTATATAAAACTCACTTTAACTCTATTCTCATTGCAATTATTTTCTTCTTTACCCACGGTTTTAGTTTCCCTTCTGTTGCTGTAGTAAACCTCATGACCAAAAAACCTCAGAGAAGAAGGGGTTAATTCCAGCTTTGGCATCCGGGTCACAGTTCATCACTGAGAGAATTCAGGACAGGGACTCAAGCAGGAACTGAAGTAGAAACCATGGAAGACTGTTGGTGTTTACTGGCTTGCTTCCTCTGATTTGTGATCAGCCAGCTTTTTTTTTTTAATTAAGAAACTTTTAAATTTATTTTACATACCAACCACAGATCCCCTCTCTTCCCTCCTCCCGCCCCCCAGCATTTCCCCCCCACCCCCCATTTCCTCCTGCTACAAGGTAAGGCCTCCCATGGGGAGTCAGCAGAGCCTGGTACATTCAGTTGAGGCAGGTCCAAGCCCTGCCCCCTGCATCAAGGCTGTGCAAGGTGTCCCACCAGGGAAAGTGGGCTCCAAAAAGCCAGTGCATGCACCAGGGATGGATCCTGATCCTACTGCCAGGAGGCCCTTAAAGCAGATCAGGCTATACAACTGTCTCACTCACACAGAGGACCTGGTCCAGTCACAAGGAGGCTATACAGCTGTTGGTCTAAACTTCCTGAGTTCCCACTAGCTTGGTTTGGTTGTCTCTGTAGGTTTCCCCATCATGATCTTGATGCCCCTTGCTCATAGAATCCCTCCTCTCTCTCTTAGACTGGACTCCTGGAGATCAGCCTGGTGCTTGGCTGTGAATCTCTGCATCTGCTTCCATCAGTTACTGGATGAAGGCTCTATGATGACAGTTAGGGTATTCACCGATCTGATTACTGGGTTAAGCCAGTTCAGGCACCCTCTCCACCACTGCTAGTAGCCTAAGTTGGGGTCATTCTTGTGGATTCCTGGGACCTTCCCTAGCACCTGGTTTCTCCCTATCCCCATGATGTCTCCCTGTACCATAGTATCTCTTTCATTGCTCTCCCACTCCGTTTCTGTTCCATCTCGACCATCCTGTTCCCTTGTGTTCTCATCCCCCCTCCCCTATACGCTATTGCCCCCTCATCCCCAGTTTACCCATAGAGAGCTCATCTATGTCCCCTTCCCAGGGGGATCCATGCATCCCTCTTAGGGTTCTCCTTGTTAGCTAGCTTCTCTGGAGCTGTGGGTTGTAGTCTGGTTATCCTTTGCTTTACATCTAGTAGTCACTTATAAGTGAGTACATACCATGTTTGTCTTTCTGAGTCTGGGTTACCTCACTCAGGATGATATTTTCTAGTTCTATCCATTTGCCTGCGAACCTCATGATGTCATTGTTTTTTACTGCTGAGTATTACTCCATTTTGTATATGTACCACATTTTCTTTATCCATTCTTCAGTTGAAGGCCATCTAGGTTGTTTCCAGGCTCTGGTTATTACGAATAATGCTGCTATGAACATAGTTAAGCAAGTGTCCTTGTGGTATGATTAAGCATCCTTTGGGTATATGCCCAAGAGTGCTATCATTGGGTCTTGAGGTAGATTGATTCCCAGTTTTTTGAGAAACCACCATACTAATTTCCAAAGTGGCTGTACAAGTTTGCACTCCCACCAACAGTGGAGGAGTGTTCCCCTTGCTCCACATCCT
>CABHPH010150354.1:7186-21083 GCA_902168325.1 Peromyscus nudipes
GTATGAATCTGATTTCATTCTTGTTTTGTAAGTGGTTGTCTCATTGTGCCAGCAACATTTATTTAAGGGTTCAGGTTTGTATTGATGTAATGTGCCAACCTTATTTTTTCCATATATATTTAGATAGAATTCAGAATCTATCCTATTCACTGTGTAGCTGTTCTCGGGACAGTAACACTTGCTTTCATAGAGACTTCATTTTATTATTTAGTGTCATATAGGACAGCTGACCTTTGTATGTTTTTGTGCCTATTCATGATGATTCTTAGCGTGGTTTTAGTATCCATGAAAGCAATTACATTGGCATTTTTATTGTTATGGTGTCATAACAATAAAAATGCCAGTGTTTATCACACCCAAGAACACAGGATGCTTTTAGTTTTGTTCGGGTCTAGTTCTGTGTGCTTCAGTGGTCAAGTAAAGTCTTCTTGTACAGATTTTACACATCTTTATGACACTTATTCCTGAGGATTTATACTGCTTTGCTGCTCTTATAAATGGGATTTTCTTTAACATTATACCATGTGGCTACTTTTTGTGGCTCAGAAACCTAATTTTATGTGTTAATTTTATACTTTAATACTTTTTAATTTCTATATTTTCTTTAATTCATCACACAAAGTAATTGTTTTAATTTGGTGTTTTCATACACACACACACACACACACAAACACACATACCCACATATACCCACACACATACCCACAAACACAAACATAAACACACATACATACACACATACATACACACACACACACACACATACCCACACATATATACACACATACCCACCCACTCACATACCCACACACACACACATAAACACACAAACATACACAAATACACACACATACCCCCCACTAACACACACATACACACACACTCACATATATACACACACATACCCACACATACATACCCACACTCATACACACACACACACACACACATACGCACACACACCATTTTACTTTTTAATTCACTCTTCATCCCTACTGCTCCCTCCCATCTCCCTGTCTCCTTCCTTTTGCTCTGCTTCTTCCTTCTCAGTTCTGCTTTCTTGTCACAGGTATTCCTACAGTCTGTCTTCTAACTCCCGTAAGATCTCTTCCTCCCTTTCACAGTACCTGCTACAACAAGAGTCAACACATGAGAAAAAAATGTGTCACATTTTTTTTTCTGCATCTGGCTTATACCACTTCACATGCACATTCACCCACTGACTTGAAAATGTCACAATTTCAATTCCTCGTTATGGGTACATAAAAGTTTGTTGTGTATATAGACCACATTTTGTCTGCTCAAATATTGATAGATATATAGGTTTGTTTCATATCCTGAAAACTGTCAATTGTGAAGCAATAAACATGAATGTGTAACCATCTCTGTAGTGTTGACCTAAAGCCCTTTTGATAAATAAATATTATATTTACATATAAATATATTTATGATTTATATATATTATATATATAAATTGAGAGTGGTATAGGTGGGTTGTATGGTAATCCTGTATATTTTTAAGAATCCCAGACCTCCTCACTGATGCCCAGAGTGGCTTTCTTTACCTGTTTACCTTCCGCTAACACAAATACGGACTCCTCTTTCCCAGTATCTTCAGCAGCCTTTCAGCTATTTGTTTATGATAGTCAGCCATTCTGACTGTGATGAGCAGCAATCCTAAAGCACTTTCTTTTCTTTTCAGCATTCTCAATATTTCTTATCCATTTGTATTTCTTCTTTTGAGAATGGTCTAGTCACTCCATTTTTCCATTGACTGATTGGACAACTGGATTCATTTTGTGTTTAAGTTTCTCAGTTCTTTATATATTATATGCATTACTCCCATATCTGTGTAGCTGGCAAGGATCTTCTCCCATTTCATAGGCTGTCTCTTCACTCTGGTGATCACTTTCTTTGCTCTGCACAAACTTTTTAATTTTATGGAACTTTATCTATATATTTTGGGATTGTTTCCCATGCTGGAGTTCTGTTGGGAAAGTCCTTGCCTATGCCCATATCTTGAAGTATTTTACTTATTTTTTTCCTCTAGCATTTTAAAAGATACAAGTCTTATATCAAGGTCTTTGAATCATTTCTAATTGCTGTTTGTGTAGGGTGAGGAATAAGGATCTACAATAGTGATCTTTCTGTGTAGGCTTGCCTTGCTTATTAAGGCTCTTTCATGCTTCAATGTGGATTTAAGAATTGTGTTTTCTAGTTATGTGAAGAATATCATTGGTATTTTTAAAATAGATTTCATTGAACCTGTAGATCCATTTCAGTAATATAGACTTTTTACAATGCTAAGTCTGCCAATTTGTAAGCATGGGAGAATTTTTCTATTGCTTGATGTCTTCTTTAATTTCTTTCATTAGTATATTAAAGGTTTTGTTGTAGAGGTCTTTTACCTCCTTAGTTAACTTCATTTATTCCTAGATATTTTATAATGTTTGATAGCTATTACAGATGGGAATTTTCCCTGATTTCTTTTTCAGTAAGCCTTTTATTTTTATTTTTATTTTTTTTGGTCTTAGTTACTGTTCTATTGCTTTGAAGAGACACTATGACCAAGGCAACTTCTAACTGGGGACTTGTTTATAGGTTCAGACTGTTAGTCCATTATCATCATGGCAGGAAGCAGCTCAGTGTGGTTCTAGAGCAGTAGCTGAGAGGAGTACATCTTGATTGATAGACAGTAGACAGAGAAAGAGGCTGATACTGGGTCTAGTGTGGGCTTTTGAAACCTTAAAACCAACCCCCAGTGGCACATCTCTAACAAAGCCACACCCCCTAATCCTTCTCAACAGTTTATAGCAACTGGGTACCAATCATTCAAACATATGCACCTACTGGGGACATTCTCATTTAAACTACTACATTTCACCCCCTAACCCCCATAGGCTGGTAGCCATATCATAACGCAAAATGTATTTAGTCCAACTTCAAAAGTCCCATAGTCTTTCAATTTCAAAGTCTGAAGTTTCTTCTGAGACTCAAGGCAAGCTCTTAACCACAACCCCTTGTAAAATAAAAAAAGCAGATCACTTGATTCCAACATACAATAGTGCTGGTTCCACACCCTGCTGGCAGCTCTTCTTGGCAATTCTGATATCTCCAACATCTTGGCATCTCCAACTCAATCCAGGCTTCACCTTCACAGCTTCATGCAATGGCCTCTCTAAGCCTCCATGCAGGGACTGCCCTGCAAGATGCCTGGACCCAGTGGCTTTCTTTAATCACGGAGCATGGTTACATAACTCCTTGCCTATATCATTATTGACTTTAAATTCTGAACCATATGGTCAAAGCTGCTAAATTCTGCTGCCTGCTTGGGCTGAAACCTGGCCACCTTCTGTCAGCTTTGACTTGATGGTTTCTAGACTGAGGAAATCCCCCAGGCTTGTTCCTTTCACAGGATGCAGGATTAGCTGTGTTGGGTCTTGCCCTGAGGGTATGACGCTCTCATTTAGCGTCAGGCCTTTCTTTAAGCTTTTTATCTCCTTGAGCACAGGACTTAGTTCCAACATTACATTTCCAGGTGCTCCTTTTCTCTTCAAACTGTACATTTTGTATTTCTCTTCATCCAGCTTGCACCTTTTCATTGTCGATCTGCATATAAGTGATTGCAAATAACCACAGGACACAGTCAATACTAGGCTGTCTTGAAACTTCTGCCAATGACATTAAACCAAAACTCTTCAATTTAACCTCAGGAAGCTCTTAGGACAAGGACAAAATATAGTCCCATTCTTTGCCAAAATCTCACCAGAATGGTCTGTAGCTAAGCTGCTAATATTAACATTGTTACCTCTGAAACTACTTGAGCCAGGACTCCGTAATTCAAATCACACCCCATCAGCACTACTTTCTTTCATGTTCCTGCTAGGTTGGCCCTTTAAACTCCGCTTAAAGCATTCAACCTCTTCTCTAGTCCAACGTCCTAAAGTCTTCCATATTCTTCCAAACAGCATGTGCAGGCCTGTCTCTGGTACCAACTACTGTTTTAGTTACCATTTTGTTGCTCTGAAAAGACACAAGGCAACTCTTACAAAAGAAAGAATTTAATTGTGGGCTTGCCTGTAGTTTCAGCGGATTACTTCACTATCATCATGGTGGGAGCAGACAGGCATGATGCTGAAGCAGGAGCTGAGAGCTTTACATCCTGATTCACTGGCAGTAGACAGACAGAGGCAGATGCTGGGTCTGGTGTGGGCTTTTGAAACCTCAAAACCAACCCAAAGTGATAATACACCTCCTCTGGAAAGACCACATCTCCTAATCCTTCCTAATCAGCAACCAACTGGTAGCCAAGCATTCTAAAGTTTGTGCCTATTGGGGCCACTCTTATTCAAACTCCCACAGTTTTGTATACTACTACTTTTTTGGAATCTTGAAGATATTTCAGAATAGAATGATGCTGTCTGCAAGTAAGAATACTTCGGCTTCTTGCTATCCTCTATTGTACCTTTTTTATTACTTTCTCCTTGTCCTACCACTCGAAGATTTTGAGAACTGTGTTGAATAAAAATGGAGTGGGTCCCCTCGTCACACTTCTCTTAAAGGGAATATATTCAGCTCCTTTCCATTTGGTATAAGGTTAGTATCTAGTCTATTATATCTCTAGCCTTTGTGATGTTGAGATATAGTCTTTTAATTCTATGTTTCCATCAGGGCTCTCTTATGAGGAAGGGATATTGGATTTCTGTGTACATTGAGAAGCTCTTTCATTACCATTCATAAGTCATAACATAAAACATTTATATGTTTTAGTATAGTTATTGATTTGTGTTGAACAAATCTTGTATCCCTTATATGTGATCGACTTGGTCTTGGGGTTTGATATTTTTAAATCTGATTTAAAATTTTTATTCCTTAACAGTTTCATACATGTATATACTGAAAGTTTGGTAATCCTCTTCCTTTTCACTCCACATCTCTTTTCTGCTGAAACTATTCGTCCAAACATGACCCCTTCTACTTTGGTGTCTCTTTTTTTATTCATTGTGTTTAATTATGGTTACTTTCATGAGCATGAATGAGGAATTATTTAGCACTAGTATGATGTTCTTATTTTGTTCTTGAACATATTTTCAAGTATTTTATTGAGAACTTTTGTAATGTGTTCATCAGAGAAATTGATGTATCATTTCTTAGCATTGTTATGACCTTACCCAGAAGGCGTTTGGTAGTATTCCTTCTATTTCTGTATTCTAGAATGATCTGAGGAGTATTAGTAGTGTTAGCTTACCCTTAAGGGTTTATTAGTATTTTGCAATAAATCAGTCTGTCCCTGGGCTTTTCTTTGTTGAGAAACATTTTACTACAGCTTCATTCTTGTTAATTGTTATGGATCTGTCTAAGTTGTTTATATCATCTTAATTTATTTGGCTAAGTCATATGTTGCTAATAATTTATCCACTTCATGTAGATATTCTAGTTTTTTGGAATATAAGTTTTCAAAATACTCATTAATCATTTGCTTTCTACTGGAAATTTCTGTATCATCCCTTTTATTCAATCTCACATTTTATTTATTTGGATCTTCCCTCTATTTCTTTTGGTTAGTTTGGCTAGCAGTTTCTAAATTTTGCTTTTCAAATAATGGAGTTTGTGTCTGATGGTCCTATGTGCTGTTCATTTAGTCTCTATCTTATCAATTTATTTTCAGATCTTTATTATTTCTTGTGGCCTACTGGTTTTGTTTTTGGCTTCTTGTTTTTTAAGATCTGCTATCATATTGTATTATGTATTCAT
Organism: Peromyscus nudipes; assembly: GCA_902168325.1. Taxonomy (NCBI): domain Eukaryota; kingdom Metazoa; phylum Chordata; class Mammalia; order Rodentia; family Cricetidae; genus Peromyscus; species Peromyscus nudipes. The sequence goes on from CABHPH010150354.1 coordinate 12,941, forward strand.
GGTCTAATTTTTTTACAGTTGGAACTCATAGCTGTAAAACTTTCTTGCTAGAACTGCCTTAGTTATATTCCAAAGGTCCTAGGAGGTTATACTTTCATAATGAATAGTGTATTATTGAAGAACATTGCCCAGTGTCTAGTATTTGTGTAGTTTCATCTGGTATCAATTTTTTGTTGTTGTTGTTTTAGTAAACTGTGAGCTGAGACATTACAAGAAACTATTTCATTTCTTTTGTGTGTGCTAAGTCTTTCTATGTGACATAGAATGTGCTCTATTTACAGAGTGTTCTGTTGGGCTTCTGAGAAAAATGTGTATTTCATTTATGTTGGTGGCATATTCCGATTGATTTGAGCTGTGGCATAGTTTAACTTTGAAGGCCCTTTATTGGTTTCCAGTTTAGATAATGTAAGTAAGGATGAGTCTGTTTTATTGGATGTAACAGTGGTGATGGCTTATCTTTAGCTTTTATTTGCTTGTTGATTGACTTCAGTCCCTGGACTTTCATTCTGGGAGTGTCTTTCCTAGTGAGATGTGTATCCAACAAATAGTTGGACCTTTTTTTTTTTTGTTTGTTTGTTTTTAAAAACAAGTTTTCCCGATTTCCTGTGCTGAACATTGTGGATTTCACCCCGACTCCCTTTTGTTCATCCACTCCTTTCATAAACTTTGTTTCCCCCCACGCTTTGTGAAGTTCTCCTTTGGATACCACCTCTAGTGTTGGCTTGTAGGTCCTGAACTGCCTTAGTTTATGTTTGTCTTGACATGTCTTTATTTTTCCATCAGCTTTTTAAAGTTAGCTTTGCTGGCCATAGCTGTCTGGTTGATAACTGTTTCCTCTCTGAGACTGCAAATATATCATTCCATTCTTTCTTGGATTTTGTTAATTTAAGAGCTAATGTATTTGTCTTTGAAGATGTGTTGGTGTTTTTCTCACAACTTTTAATATTATTTTTCTATTTTCTATTTTTCTTTTTAGTTTTGGAGGATGTGTGTGTGTGTGTGTGTGTGTGTGTGTGTGTGTGTGTGTGTGTGCATGCTTTGATGCATGGACATGCAGAGGCAGCAGAATACCAGATTTTTTCCCCTATTGTTCACCTTTTTGCTGAGACAGGGTCTCTTACTACAAGAGAAGATCACTGTTTCATCTGGGCTAGCTGCTCAGCAAGTTCTCAGGGCCTAGCTGCCTCTACCCTCAATCCTGGGGTGATATGTACATGTTTGTCATGGCTCCTCTTCTTTTTTAAAACATAGGTGCTGAGATTTGAAGTCAATTCTTCTTGTTTGTAGAGCAAGAGTTTATACCCACGGAACCATCTTTCCAGCCTCTCTACTTTGTGGTTTTGATACTTTGACAGGAAGGTTGTTTTGTGGTCATGTCTTTTGGGGGTTCTAGATGTCTCTTGTGTTTGGACATCCACTTGTTTCTCTAGAATACATGTTCATGTATCTTTTCTTTCCATGTTGATATTTGAAGTTAGTACTTCCTTGACCTTGTCCTCCATCCTTAATATTATTTGTATGCTTGGTTGAGTTTACTGTTGATGGGTTTATCTGTGCTTTTTATTTGGGCCATTCAACTTTCCTTTCTCCATTTGTATTTATTTTTTTTTAAGTCTTAATTCCTCTCATTACTTTTCTTTTTGTTTTTTTTTTCCTTTTCTTTTTAAGCTATGCTTCAGATTTTTCTTGTCAATTTTACTGGTATTTTTCTTGACTTTCCTCTCTAGGCCCTGGATTGTTCTTTGAATCTTCTTTAAGGCAAACATTGTTTTTACTATTTAACTTTTCAACTCTTCAGATGGTATTTTCCCACTTGATGTTTTATTTAACTCAGTAGTTGAAAAGAGATGATCTTGAGAGAGTCATGTTTCTAAGCCTATTTTCATTTTATTTTTTACTAGGATTTTGAAATAGTAGGTTGACTTTTTTCCTGTTCCTCTTTTTGCTTTATTTTTTAATATTTATTATTTCCTTCCTTGAGTATCAGGGGAGTATTTGTTGTTCATTTTCTATTTTCAGCTTGTAAATCAATTATTTATTATATTGCAATTATCTAACAATTATTTAAGATATTTCTTTTTTTCTTTCTTTTTTTTTTTTTTTTTTTTTACAAGAATGGGCCTTTTGTGCTTTTCAGTTTTGAGAATTTGTAGTGTAACTGCATTGTGTTCAGGGAGTGCTGATTGTAATATTTCTGCATTGCCTTATGTATCTATTTATTTTAATAATGAACTGTAGCAATGAATGTTTTGTGAGCCCATGAGAAAAAAAGGGCTGATAATTTCAGCGGCTAAAGATCTGTGTGCAGTGATGAATTCTATTCTCTTATTGCTGTTAATCTCCTCAGTCTTTTCTACTTGATCAATCCCACTCTAAGAATGACACATTCATACTGTAGACCACCTTTGCCTGAATCATGTTTTTGTAGCTCCTTGGCTTTCCCTTTCTCTCCCTTTCCCTCTCCCTGTCTCTGTCTCTGTCTCTGTCTCTATGTGTGTGTGCCTCTCACTCATAGTCATTCAAGCAATGTCAAACCTCTCCTCCCCCTTACCACTTTATTTATATTGTGTAAAAATATAATTGTGAAGTCACACCAATATAACGTGACATGCATTTGTGCTGTACATTAGATTATGGGCCTTTAAAAAACTGTTCTAGTGAGGTGAAATTGTCATACATTAAATTCTACGTATGTAGAAAGTATAGTTTGATAAAATTTGATATCTGTCTATGCATATCCAGGAAATCATAATCCAGATAATCATAACATCTGCCACACATATCTCTTGCACACAACCATTTTTTTTCTGGACCACTTGTAAACACTTCCTCTCACTGTTTCCATGCATCTCCATTCCCACTTCATAGCAAACATTGACCTGTTTCTGTGTCCAGGCATCACTTACTGCTGTTGATTGGCTAGGATCATTGCCCTTGTTTCTTAGCATTGGAAGGAATTACTGACAGAACTCATTTACTGGCTTACTATGCACAACACAGTAGCTAAATTGACAGCAATGTTAGTGCTTTTTTTCTCATTTCTTTTTTTTTTCTTTTTGCAACATGTGCGTGGTATTAAAGTGTGTTTCCATGTTTATGATACTCACATGTATGTGTTTGTGTGCATGTGGAGGTTGGAGGTTGACATTGGGTGTCTTTCTCATTTTTTCTCCACTCTTTGAGTCAGGGTCTCTCACTTAACAGCAGAGCTTGCTGATGTGGCTGTCTAGATAGCCATTTTGCTCCAGGTATCTCCTTTCTCCATCTCCCATGTGTTGCAACTACAGGTGGGCCATCTTGTCCAGTGGACACATATGTGCTGGGGATCTGAAGTTTGCTCCTCATTTTTGTGTGCACACATTTTATTCAGTGAACCATTTCCTCATTGTATATGAATGTGTATGCATATGTGTGTAGCCAGGTACCAAATGCCTGTGCATACATGTAAGCCAGAGGAGCATGTCAAGGATCCTAGTCTGTTAGTTTCTGATTTACTTCCTTGAGAGACTTTCTCACTGAGCCTGGAGCTAGGCTGACATCCAGCAATCCCAGTGAGCCTCTTGACTCTGTCTTCCACAGCACTGGAGTGGCAGATGTGCATAGCCATGCCTGGCTTTTTAATGTGAGTAATGTATTTGAACACAGGTCCTCAGGCTTGCTCAGCAAGCACTTTTAGCCACTGACTCATCTCCCCAGCCTCTCTATCATCTCGCTCTAAGGAGCATTGTCATTTGTAAAGAGCCTTCTTTAGTGTAATCGATACAATTATGCATTATTAATATTACTTTAGAGGAAACACAGAAAAGAAAAAGAAAAACAAGTTTTCTAGTCCAAAGCCAGTAGCAGTAAAAAGTCTTCTCTTGACTTGCTTACACACTCTAGCAACGAGCTGTTGATTTCAGAACTGAACTTTTGAGATGCAGGACCAACACATTTCTGTAGAGAAACAAGCACTCAATAAAAGGCATCGCACATTCAGAGCTGCCGATGTCCCTGAAGCTTTTATTAGTCTCCAGAACGGGCATTTTGCCTGTTTCTTTTTTCCAAGAACTTAGAGGCCTGGGACTGTCCTTTGCCCATTTAATGCTGGAAATTTTCCCAAGCTCTACTTTCCTGAAGCAACCACAGGACAAGATTTCTGTCCTGGAGACAAGGCACATACAGCTCCTTTGTTCAACAGTTGCGTAAGCACTGGTGACATGAGGGGGTGGTAGTGTGCAGTGACAAAGTCCAGTGTTATTGCACCAGTGGCTTCTGGAAACATATGGTCTTCAGTCTTGAGGGATGACAAACTACAGGCCTGAACCGAAGACCTCCCACCTCCTTGTGGGTGTGCACTAAACCTACTTAGGTAGCAAATAAGATGCTCGTGAGGACAGAGGGACTTAAGATAAAAGCGATTTACCCTGTTTCCCATGTGTCGTTCCTGTTCTTCTCTGAAAATCATCTAGTCTCTTATGATAGTGTCGCATTGTTCACAACCATTTGAGTCAGGACATCATCATTCTGTTTGTTGAAATTTATCCAGTTGTATTTGTATCTGTAAGACTTAAGTCATAAACTATTTAAATAAAGTTAGAATTATAACATTCTTAAAATTATAAAAGGGAATTTTTTTCATATTGAAAACCATCTTTGCTGTCTGCCATATTCTAGGATTACTACATAAGCTCTTGAAGTCAGGCCTCATTGGCATCTGAAAATGAGTAATATACCTTATTATGCACATAGAGAAACTGATCGGTAAAGTGGCTTATATAATCTTTGTGGTTTTGTACATGTGGGTCTTTGCGTGTATTGTTCACACGTGTACACATGCATGTGTGTGCTCAGGCAACAGGACAACATCAGTGTCATTTCTCTGTCAGCGTCCGCCATGAATTTTGCAACAGTCTCTTGCTGAGCTGGAACTTGCTAGGTAGGCTATGCTGGCTGGTCAGTAAGCCCCAGGGATCCATCTGTCTCTGCTTCCCCATGACTGGATTGCAAAAGTGTGCCACAGTACCCAACTATTGTTAAATGAGTAGAGTCTGGTGATCAAACTCAGGCAAGTACTTTACTGAGTCACAATCAATCACCTTTAAGCTTTTATACAGAATATTATGATTAGAAGATGGCACAGTAGAATTTGTACTCCAGTCTGCACTCTTACAACTGCTCTCCTATACAGTTTATAGTCTTATTTATTTTTTGAGACAAGGTCTCCCTATGTAGCTCAGGCTGTCTTTGAACTCACTGTGTTGCCTTGGTCTGTCCAATGCTGGGACTGAAGGCATGTGATGCCAGGCCCAGCTTTCTAAGCTGATATGGAGAAAGGAAAGAAGGAAAACAAAACCACCATATCCTGGTCCAGCCCTGCTCTTGCTCTTTCCAATATGTCACTTCCTGTACAGTCCTAGCAGCCTGTGCTCCAGGCTCACACTACAAGGTGGGTGGAAATCTGGGTTCCAGGCTTGCTCAGTGGTTGGAAAATGTCTCCATCCACCTGTAGGCTCTTCTCTCTGTTGTCAGATGTGGCTATGTAACTCTGTGCTCCCACAAGGCACTGCTCATTCCTTTCCTTCTAAGGCTTCTCAATACAGAAAACAGTGTTTGCCTTCCTTCATGCACTGTGGGCCTCTGTGGAACATAGACTGTTTACTTTCCTAATTCTAGCAGCTGGTGCTTTATAACTATGAGTTAAAGAAATTAAAGAGGGAAAGGTCAATTAAATGTTAGTGGCTTCACTATGTTAAATAACCAAAATTAAATGAAGTTTTTTTTTTTTTTCCCTTTTCAATTTTCCTTTGGGGTTTTTTTTTTCCTCTTTTTTTTTTTTTAAATAAAGGACAGGAAATCATTCTTTATCTTTTAAACTGTAGTGCAGTTTTTTTTAATGAAGGAGGTTAACAAAGCTTAGAATTTTCTAAGTTGGTCATATATTCTATTAGATCCCTTCTGATCAAATATGCCGGTCCAGTCAGCAGAATCTCCTACTTCTTTTCCCAATTATTCCCATACATGACAGAGATTCAAATACAGCTACACTGCCTTTCAACTCCTGCATTCCCCTGTCCCTCAATACCACGATGCCCCCATCATTCCTTTTGACCTCTGTGTGGTCCTTTGGCTGGAGTAGAAAGGAAGGCAGAGGAGTCAACCAGCGCATCCCTGGCAGTTCTGACCCTCATGCTATCTTATTTCACTTAGTTGTGGCATGAAGGTTTTGACAACCAAATATATTATGGCATACTCTTCAACCATGTAATTGTAATAGAAACATTCTCAAGGGAAGTGAATTTCTGATATATTCTGTGGTGCAGCAAAGTCAAATCATGTTTGCCAGACATAGGCTGAGCTTGCCTGTGGGGTAATCAAGACCATCTTTCTGTTATCCTCTCTTTCTGTTTGGATTAGGGGGCTGTGTCTTTCTCACACTGGCCACCCTTCTCATGCTCACCTTTTAAATGACTTTGCTTCACCACATCCTAACATTAGATCAAGCCTACCAAAGCATGGCTCTGATGTAGGAGCCAGACCTGCACAAATCTTGGCAAATTTAGGTGTTTCATAAATGTATGGAAGAGTGATGTCACTTGTTCCTTCGAAACTCTCCTTTAACTGCATTTAGAGTACTGCATGTTCTGACTTCAACATTTCTTGCTGTATTTGCTGCTATTCCCTCTTGGTTGGTTTTGTTCCTTTTAAGCAAGCAGAACTGTCCTCTCCACTTGACCCCACTGAACTGTTTTACATCTATATTTTCCCTTCTGGAATTATTTCTAATTATGTGCTGTCTGGAATGCCTCAAGTGTAACGGACAATACAAAACCTCTTCTGTAGTATTCCTGTCTTCCTCCAGAATCCAGTGGCATATTTTCTTTCTTTTTACTTTAAACAAAGCTTTTATTAGCATATATTCATTATATATAATAATGGGTTTCATTATGGCGTTTTCTTTTTGGCTTTTTCATATGTATCTGTAATGTACTTTGATTGCATTCACTGTCACATAGCCTACTTCTGAGTGGATGTTATAGGAAATGGGGAATTAAGGCATGGGGACAATGTGCATAAATGTCTGGAATTATGCAGAGGACATGTGCCTATTCTTTCCCATGTATTTAGTAAGTCATTTATATCAATATGGACTCAAGGATATTTATTTTAAAATCTAATACTATGATTCTTTTGTTCTAGTCTTGGGCATTGGGAGCTTTTGTTGGTTCCTAGGTCTTGGGCCCTGACACATTTATTTATCTAACACCCTCTTGTTCCTCTCCTATTCCTGCAAATCCTCTTGCTCTTCTCAACTACGAGTTTACTTTTGACTTTCAAGTTTGCTTTTGGTGACCTAGGGGTTTAGCTAAGGGGGCTTATAGTCGTGGGTGGCAGCACATTTTGTTTTGTGGTCATTTGCGTATGTATACTTAATATCTTTCTCTTGATGTGATTATCTGTGTACACATCAAACCTTGGACCTCCAGATATTTGGTGCTGCTAGAGCTCTTCTTCCCCCCAGTTTCGTGTACCAGGACTCAGGACGTCCTCGAGCCCATTGTACACAGGCAAGGAAGACATGGAGATTTGTCAGTAAATTCTGTGGGAATGATGGAGAAGGTTTTCTTCTTTCTTTAATGTAGCTTTTCCTTAGTCTTTCTTTTGACTCGTATATGACTCTTCTCACAGAATTTGTCAAAAAGGATAGTCTTTCTTTCATTAAAGAAACTAAATTCTTATTAATAATCACTTGACCATGTACCCAAGGGTTTATTTCTGAATCCTCCATTCAGTTCCACAAATGTATACGTTTATTTTCCTACCACGCTATTTGATTATTATAGGTTCTACTAGGTTATTAAACAGGAAGTTTGAATTTTCACCTTTGCTTTCCCTAGGTTGTTTTGGATATTCCATGTCGCTTGTAGATCCCTACAAAATAATCTGTTTTCAATTTTCACTCTTAATTTTCTCTCAAAATTCTTTTGAGAACTTTGTAGATGAGAACTGTAGCTATATCACTCTCATGCCTCCATCTCCTCCAGTGTACACAGCACTCACTGCATCTGCATCACTCTCTCCTTCTCCAACTCCTCCCAACTCCTCCCATTGCACACGAACACTGTAGCCACATCACACCCACTCCTCTCTAAATTCCTCCATT
>CABHPH010150355.1:0-28550 GCA_902168325.1 Peromyscus nudipes
CACACACACACACACACACACACACACACACACCTGCCACTTAATATCCTTTCAGAACTACCTATATTTATCTTATTTGTATTTGTCTCTACTGATGTCCTTAATGATAATTTTACCTCAGAAAGTGATTGCAGTCCATTCTCTGAAAGAAAACTTAATTGCTTAAATTTGAACAAAAGGATAATAGATAGTAAATAACAGATGTTGGTAAAGTTGTTTGTTAGGTAAGTGTCTGGGATTCTATACTATTAATGATAATTAAAGGAACAAAAGCATGTTCACATGTACACACAAAATTCCTAAAAAAAAAAAAACAAAGAACAATTTAAAAAAACAGAATAAAGAGATAATAGAAGTTACAAACATATCTTTTTAAGGACTGTTATCAAGTAAATTATGCCCCATCTCTATTAAATTAGCATTGACAATGTATCAATTATAAAACAATTTTTTGACTTAGAATCAAATTGCCATTCTGCAAACACTAGAAATCTTTTTCTTGTATTCTTAGTAATTGGCCCCAATTAAGTGCATTAGTGGGTAAGCGTTGGCTGTAGAAATGAACTACTTAACATTTAATTATAATCTAATACAGCACATGACTTCAATTAAATTAAAAATGCAAGATCTTTTAATAGCAAGCTAACATTTTATTCATATTTGTAGTTTTCTATTTCATAAATTGATGTCTAAGAGTGCTTTATCTCAGAAAAGTAAATGAAATAATTCAGGCAAAATTTTGTTGTGTTTGTGACAATCAATACTTAAAAAGATTCAACTGTTGTGTTGAAAGTTCTTCTAAAATATTCAGACAAAAAATGAAAGCAGAGTGGACATTTATTTGTCTATTAAAGTCAAAATAACATTTTAAAAATAAATTAATTTCCCCCCCAAAAACATTTGAAAGATCACCAAACATTGATTTAAAAAAAAAATCAAAGTCTCAGGAATAGAGGCAGACTTCTGGGACAGGTCCGTGGAGATATGTTTTGAATCTTCACAGGCTAGCTCCACTTCCCATCCACTCTCTGCTTCCTAAGTACAGCTGCAATGTGACAAACCACCCCATTCCCCTGTAACCATGTCTTTCTTGCCTACTGCCATGTCTTCTCTACCAGAATGGGCTTTGCTTTCAAACTGTAAGCCCAAATAAACTCTACTTACTTAAGTCACTTTGGATCCAACAATGAGAAAAATAACTAATGTAGAAAGCCAGTACTGAGAAGTAAGGCTACAGCTTTGATAAACCCAACAATGTTGTATAAAAGCCCTTGAAATTAGTTTGCAGGAGGAATGTGGAAGAGTTCAAAATTTTATGGTAGAAACACCTTTAAATGCTGTAAACACAACTTAGTGGGTTGTTCTTGTGGGAATTTAGGAAACCATAAGGCAGAGAACAATGTAGATTGTGGTGGCCCCAGGCTCATGAGATAGAAGTTCTTCTATGCATGTACTGAAGGTGCCGATAGCATTCATGGTTTGTAAATCCTTACACTTTCTGCGCCAACAGCTCATGGAAAGATACCTCATTCCTGGAATTTCTATTTAATAAGCTAGAGCTTCTGCAAGTGTGTTTTTCACCCACATGGTGTATCTGTGTTCATTATTTTTCCATTTATATTAACTAAGAACCAAACAAAACAATTTAAGCAAAACTTATTTTACCTCACAGTTTGAGGGTGCAGTCTATTGCAGTTGAGAAGGTTACATTGCACACACAGTCAATACACAATGAGGATTATAAATCCCATTAAGCAAACAACAAAGATTAACAATCACAGCTTAAAATCCCAGCCTTCCACCCTGGCTCCCAAAGTTTCATTTTCATCACATAATACAAATTGCATTTAGCACATAACTAAAAAATTTAATAGTGATTGAGATTCCAACTCTGTTTAAAAGTCCAAAGTCACTTCGAGACTTAGGTAATCTCTTAACCGTTGATTCCTTTAATAAAATTTATGTATTTCCAATATACTACAATACAGGGGAAATATTCTGATTTCAAAAAAAGGGGTGGTAGTGGAAGTGTAACAAAAAAATAATAATCAGGCCAAAGTAAGATAAAAACTCAGCAAAGCAAACAAATACTGTGATTCTATGGCCTGCAACTGGGCCTCATGTTGGAATCCCAGGAGGTCCAATGGAGTCCCACTTCTTTCCAGTTCTGCTGCCTAGAGGACACATGGACTTTATTGGAATACTTAAGTCCATATTGACATCTTCCCTCAACAGATCTAGCAAGGTCTCAGGAATATGAATGTCTAGGTTCTCCATTTCATCTTAACCTTCATTGTCTTATCTTTATACAATGGCGTCTCAGAGCCTCATTTAAGATAGTCCAAACCTGCCACAGTGTTCCTGTCCTGAGCACTCTCTGGGAACATAGTGTAAACTTCCATAACCTCTCATTGCTGCAGGATGTCTTGAAAACAAAACAAAACAAAATGACAGATAAATAAATACAATAGAATAAAAATAACATAAAACCAGAACCGTGTAGTAGCATTAATAAGTTCTGCTACCGGTTTTAAATTAACCTGTCCCTTCTGTCACAGCTGTGGTGGCCTCTGTATACTGTCTTGGATAATTTATGAAACACTACTCAAGAGTTATTTTGGAGAGGAAGCCTTTCCAGCAGCTTTCTAAATTCAGAATCTCTCTTTCCAAATTGACTTCAATTTTCGCAAGTTGGGCTATTAGTAGGTGGGGTCTTGGCTTCAGAGAACATGTCTTTTGCCTCAGAAAAGACTAGAATCCTTTTTAAGAGGCTAACCCCTTGAAAAATTTCAGTTGCTTCCTCCTTCTGCCTGGTTTGCATCTTTAAATTCACTCACATTGATTTGCAACCATGTGACCCTTCTCCCTGTGACCTGGACAAGAACAATGCACAGGAATCCATGTTTATTACTGGACTCTTCACAATTGTAAAGAATTGCAACCAGCTTAGATTCCCATCAATAGATGACTAGGAAAAGTATGTAGAATGAAATATTTCTCAGGTGTCAAGAAAAATAAAGTCATGACTAAAACAGATATAAATATAAACCTTTATGTTGAATGGAAAAAGATAAACTTAGAGAAATAAATATTGTGTGTGTTTATGAAAGAGACAGACTAGAACTAGAAACAAACACACACATTACAGACAAAATATAGATATAGATAGATATAGATATAGAGAGATTGCTAGATAGATGATAGATAGATAGATAGATAATAGATAGATGATGAATAGATAGATGATTGATAGATAGATAGATAGATAGATAGGTAGATAGATAGAGATAGATAGATAGATAGATAGATAGATAGATAGATAGATAGATAGATAGATAGATAGATAGATAGACAGATAACTTTAAAGTGTGGCAAATAGAATTCAGGAAATGTTTATATAAAATGAAAATGAAATTGATGCTGTTGGGAACAAAAATGAAGACTATATATATAATATTTACAATACAATTACTTGTTTCAGTGGTGGGAAAAATATTATGATGTTTCCTGAGATGGGTTTTGATACAAAAGTGGTATGGTTGAATGCAACTCTGCCAGTTTACAGAATTGGAATCAAAGATAGAGTTTTGCCTCTAAACCTCAGTTCACTCACTTGTAAAGTGATAATGGCAAATGTTTATTCATCATGTTTTCTCAAGAGTAGATAGGAACCTGAATATAAATCATTTAGCATTGTGTGCTGTTTAACAGCAAGAATCTGTGAGATGCTACTCATTTAGTATATCCAGAAAATAAATCAAAAGTTTTCCCTCCAGTTTCTTACCCCAAAAAATATACCACAGTGTTAAAATGCATTGTACTCATCCAATAAATAAAAAGATATTCATGTTAAAATTTAAGAAAGTCCGATCAGTACTTACCATTGTCCTCAACTATGCTAAAGGGAAGTGTAATGCAGAATGAAGCACTGTAAAGGAACGCTGAAAAATCAAGACAAGGTTTCTAAATTGTTGAGGAGATGGAAATATAATTCAGACACCAAAGTACCAAGTAAAAATGGCACACAAAGTAGAAAAGCTCAGAGTTACAAAGTGATTAGCTCAAGACAAAAACATTTGGATGGTAGCAATTTTATCTTTCTTGTGGAGATCCAATCTCAGGATCATAATACAATACCAGCCACCTCTCAATTTTAAAGAATTTGAACACACAGATGTAAGTCCAACTGTTACTAAAAAACTCCAATGATTTAAATATCATTTAGTTGCTACATTTGAAAAGAGAGTTTTAATAATTCTTCACTTTTTAAGACAAGACTTAACAATGGCTTATACTTTGATCCTTTAAACACTTAATGAGAATTTGAGAATAAGTGGTACGAATTTGATTTTTCTCTTTTTAAATATGTTAAATTGGGATCTGGAGACATGGCTTAGCATTGCATTGGATTGTCTGATATTCCAGAGCAGAGAACCCATGTTTGAATTCCAGCACCCACATGACGACTCGATCATCCAGCACCCACGTGACACCTCACAAACATCCAGCACCAATGTGGTACCTCACAAACATCCAGCACCCATGTGACACTTCACAACCATTCAGCACTCACATGATGCCTCACAATCATTCAGCACTCACGTGACACCTCAAAAACATCCAGCACCCTCATCACACCCTCACAATCACCCAGCACCCTCATCACACCTCACAATCACCCAGCACCCACGTGGCGCCTCACAATCATCTGTATCTCCAGTTACAGGATACCTGACACTCTCTTCTGGCTTTCCTGGGTGTTCATGTAAACTTGCAAGCATGCAAGCAAAACGTTCTCATACAATAAAAATAAAAGAACAAGAAATATAAAACTATGCTAAGTTATTCATTTCTTTAAAACTGAAGAGGAAGTGAAACAGAAACTACATCTTCAGACTTTTCTGCAGGTATCTAGACACAGTAAAAACAATACAACTTTGAGCATGTGGTCTTATTCATATTAGTGTTTATAGAACTGCTATTCTCTCCATGATTTTTCTCTCTCTCCTCCCCTGTGTGTGTGTGTGTGTGTGTGTGTGTGTGTGTGTGTGTGTGTATCTCTGTCTTTCTGAAGAATGCTAATTTCGAGGCACAGCAATATTTACAATCGACAAAAACGTGAAAGCCAATGGAAGGTTATCTGGGTAATCAATTAATCAATACTTTTTTAAATTTTGCTCATTTTTGACTGGTTATGTATATGTTTTAGAGAAAGTATCTTGCTGTGTAACTGAATCTGATCTTCTATGTATAACAATCCTCTTGCCTTAGCCTTCAAAGTGATGACATTACAGGCCAGAACCACCACTCCAAGCAATTAGTTATACTGGGTGAAAGAACCAAGTAGTGGTAGAGAGTGAAACAGGCACCGTCAATGTGGTCTACACTGTGGGGGGAAGGGAAATAGTCTGTTCAAAGAAATAACTACTTGGTTTTCATGTTATACAAGAATTTTAGAATTATTTAAGAACGTTTTGGCTGACTTTTTCTGTAAAGGTACAAATAGGGCCTTATGAGGCTGCACATGTGTTTTGGTTATATTTTCTTAGGATGTCCAAGCTTATGCTCACAAGTGTTTTTAGTTGAAAATGAATTTCTGCTGGGACTTTAACTGAAAACAAATGTTGTGACGATAAATGCATTCTTGGTAAGAAATGGGGGAATTGGGGAGTCAGAAAGACCACGGCTTCTAGGCTTAAGAACTGGCTAAGAGGAACTCAGCAGTGATGAGGCCATGGCTGGAGTTTCTGATGGAACTGGAATGTCATCTCCACATGACTGACCACTCACAAAAGCGACATTGCCAGCGACTTTCCCACAAATTGTAGGCAGCTCCACTGTGAAGCGCCCCCATACTCAACAACTTTACCCATGTATTACCCGAGGGCGTGGCCTCAGAGTCACATGACATCTATTAGCTTAGTGAGTCTTATGTCTTCCTCCTCTCTCAGAGGGACAGGTATACGCAGAAGGAATGTTACAGAGCATCTACAAACAAATTAGATGGGATGAGAATGAGAGCCTCTGTGATTTCACACTCTTCAGGTGTTCCACCCTACATTACTTCGTGAATTTGCTTGTCAGCCACAAGAAGCACATAAAATACATGTGATTGCTCTCTGCTCCCCTGCTGTGCAATTTTTTTATTTATAAACTGGCACTGAAGATAAATTATTTTCCTCTCATTCTGAAAAGGTTCTGTGTTGATAAATAAAATCAGAGATATGCGTTTTATGGCTATAATCTTTAGCAGAACAATGTTTAGGGGTATGATGAAAACCTATAGCTATCGCAAGAGAAATTTATCTAAGAGAATATTGTCCCACTATGTGAAGAAGCATAATTTCACCACTTTCTTTTCCATTATACCCTTCTTCATATGATGCCAGTAAATATCTAGGAATGGTGACCATGTTTGCCTGTTCACCACTTAATACTGAACCATTAGTTGGATTAAACAAGCTTTTCATTATCAGACAATAGCTGTTCATTTAAAAAGACTTGTATGTATTAAATTTACATTCAATAATACTCAACATGTGCTTCTAACTAGCCATATTTAATAGGTAAAAATGTCTGTCTGTCTCAAAGAACAGAAATAGGGTGCTGTTCTTTGAATATAAATTCACAGAGGATATTCTCTCTTATTTCTCTGTCTTATTCAAATATGCCTCATCACCCAAGATGCAATTTAGAGTTCTGTTATGATATGATATAGTTCTATCAATGATAATGAAGAAATTAATATAAAGATATCATTACAGATAAATATATCTCCCATCCCCTCCCAATTTGATCTTCTTATTTTAACTTGAAATTGTATTAAAAATAGAGAAATAATTTTCTCATCTTACTTCTGTTTCCTCTATGCCCAAAGACTGAAGAAAGTTTTTGCAATTCAGTGGGTTTTCTTCATTCCTGCGAGTTACAGGTTACAATGGTTGTCAATAATGAAGAAGCAGCCAGGTCTGCAAATGAACAAGGGAAAACTATAATATACAAAGAAGGAGACACTCGTGAGAGCAAACACTTTAAGATATTCATTTTTAACGTAATTATTGATGTCATGGACTTTTTTTTCACAATTTTCCAATTTCATACACTATAATTCTCAGGGTAATTATTGGTTGTCCTAAATGGGCTCCTTGGCAACAGCCTGATGCCTTCTGCCTCATTTCTGCACTGCACACAAATCAATCATGAATTCAAGTCTTCAACTTTGTCTGCAATATGATGCATAACAGTGATGAAGCAATGCAAATTTGCATAAAACATCAATTTTTCATGGACACTCCGTACTAATAGATTAGGCTTACTATATGGTGAATATGTAGTATTAGCCCCAGGGCAATTCTGAAAATATCAGTCTCTATGTTTCTCTTAGGGAGAGTTCAATTCTTTGTGTCATGCTTGAATCTTGGAGCAAAAGTTTCACTCCTTTTCTAATTTTGTATAAGTTCTTTTCTGAGTTACTTTTCCAAACACACAAATACTGAGGCAATGTACATCTAAGGTACATGATCAATGTCTGTTAGTTACTAAAGAAAATTCAAAGGTATGAAAATACAGAGGAAAGCCAATTTTAAAGAATGATACATACACAGGAATTTTATGTTTATATGTATATTGATACATGATATGCATAGATACTATACATAGATATGACATGTATTTTACATGAAATGATACCATTAGGTAGAAAATGCAAACATATACTTACAGATATATACGTATATGCAGCTGGGTTTTCTTTAACAATTTTGATTCTAATTTTTAAGAAGCCTCTATTTTTAACCCAGTTACCATTTTACATTGTATGGAAAATCAATATTTTATCTGGATTGTGGCTTGAATATGTGTCACTGTCTATTCAAGAGGTACTCACCAGAATATTCTTAAACCATACTTTAATCCTATTCTCCTTTTAAAAACAATATTGTCTGTTATGATAACAGTTCTGTTGTGCTATTATAAAGAGGCAAAAGTGTGGAAGTCATTAAGCACTATTTAATTTTGAAAGCACTTTTTCTTACATAGAATTCATTTGCCTCAAACACTAAAGCCAATGATTGCAAATAATAGGGAGAAAATAGAGAGAGGGACTCAGGAAAGTAATATGAAGAAAAAGAAAAGCACAAATAAAAACAGGAGACGAAAGCTTTCGAATTTGGAGACTTGAGTTTCAGCTGCACATCTGAAACCTCTTTAAACCGGTGGGTAAATACGTTTGACTTTGCATCCACATTTGCAAAGAGAGGGTGCAAACCTCTTAATCTGTGTGTTTAGGAGAATTGTATAATTGTATTCTCCCTTCAGAGAAAAGTGGAAGTTTCACTGAGGACAAGCAATGCAAACAGACTTAGCAAAACAAATCGTTAAATGGTCTAGCTCCATGATCTGCCTTCCTGTTTACTGCATTGCAAATTTTATATCCTTTGGTGTTCATTGGGTTTTGTTTTTTTGTTTTTGTTTTTGTTTTGGTTTGGTTTGTTTTTTGTTTTTTCAAGACAGGGTTTCTCTGTGTAGTTTTGATGCCTGTTCTGGATCTCACTCTGTAGACCAGGCTGGCCTCGAACTCACAGATATCTGGCTCCCGAGTGCTGGGATTAAAGGCGTGCGCACCACCACCCAGCGTTCATTGGGTTTTAAGCTAATGACAGAGGATGTAGTTGTTGACTGCTACAATCTGAAAATCACAACTTAATGGCAAAGCTAGAAATTCCAATGCATTCATTCATAGATGAAGAAAAACAAAGAAGCCCCAAATAACCACAAAAATCTCACCAAATTCAGAAATCAGGTGATAGGTTTTGGGAAAATACTTTTAAGAAGACTCAGGACAGAGTAATAAAGTTTGCAAGCTGCTTAAGTATAGGTATATTATACAATTGAATTTGCTAACTGGAAATTAAAACAGAAAGAAGAGTTCTAGAAATATTCCAAGAGATAGAAGTGTTGGTGCTCATTCTCAGATAGTTTTCAAGTGATCAATATCAATGCAGAATAATGTTTCAGTGTGAATTGTTTCTTGGGTTCAAGTTTCCATTCATATACAAGTACATTTTTCTATTGCTTCAGATAGAAACTTAAGTATTCTATCAATAGCAGGAACAAAATCAGATTGCTTCCAACACTAGCTTCTTATTCTAGAAATACATTAATCTTGTAAACCTGATTATAAAGTTTCCTTTGTGTGTAGCCAGATTCTGTTCTCAGATATGGAGAGGAATCCAAACTGTGTGCTTTGGAAGTCAGTTACAGTGACTGCATTGCAAATGCACCAGAATGATTTTCCCAGAGCTTAAGATGTATGTGCTTGTGAGGGAAATAAATGTTGTGTTTCTGTGCCTATGGAAGATGTGAAATGGTTAAGCTCTGAGTGCCATCATAGTGAAGTTTCTCAAAGAGATCTGATGTTTTGTCAATATTGATTCAGGCTTCTCAGTGTCACTGGAGTAAAAATAATAAACTTCTGTTGCTGCAGGGACATGAGGGAAAAAATAAAAGAAGTTTGATTGATTCTTCCATTACCCAATGACAGCTATTATAAAGCAGAGAATAAAAAGGACAATTAGATGTTTGGTCCAAGGAACAAATATATGAGCCTGGGTAAAGATTTAGTGAACAGAGGTAGCCAAACTGCACAAAAATGAAAGGAAATACACATCACCCCAAGGAGTAGAATATTATATTCATTTTTATATTAAAAGAAATTATCTGAATTTATATTCCTAAGGTCTAATTCTGACTTTAAGATGAGTATTTCTTTCGCAATTTAACAGAAAAGAAATGATTAATTATAAAACAAATTTAAGTAATTTTGTAATAGGCAAAATAGTTCAACTGTATTTCATTTGTTCATTTGATGTATTTTAAAACTCACATGTACCTACTCCATTTTCTGCTTTTCATCTCATGTGGATAGGCATCAAAATTTTGCAGTTATGTAAAATTTCAGTGGATTGCACTCTACAATCTAGGCTCACTAAAAAATGACCCAATATTTACGCTTTTTCTCACAAATGCGATGGAGGCAGACAAGTACATAGATAAATGATACGTTTGCCATACTTTATAGAATAACTAAACTGACTTGGAAGAAATTGAAACAAAAACCAGTGGGATACATTGTTCCAAGATAGTGTTCAATAAATCTACCCATCCACTCATCTAACTTCTAGCTAATTAGCCTGCAGCTGGACAAATCCTTCAAGAAAAAGTAGAAGGTGAAACCAGTAACATGGGAAATAGAGAAATTGCTCTGAAGATATAAAGGAAACACAGAATTAGATAGGTCTCAAATAAGAAAAAGCAGAAATGAGGCACAAAACCAGCCTAAAGACAGGCAGGAAATTGATAATGTGTAAGGAAATAACATTTATATTTTGACATTCCCTTCAGAGAAAAGTGGAAGACTTAAAATGTAAGCAGCATATTCACTCGAAGACGTTAGTAGGTTCTAACAATGCCACCTGTTTGAACTGTGTATTTATGAATTAAAAAATAAGCAGTTTGCTTTCTGGAATTCTCATGAGCATTTGTTATGAATATTTAGAATATAGTTTGTTTAGCATAAGAGCAATCAAGTTTCACACCAAAGTGAAAAGAAGGTTGTGACATTTAGGAGATGGAGTCAACATGAGTCAGTGGTTGATGAAATACTAGAAGATGTTATTTTCAAATAGGTACTTAACATATTCAAGAAATGTCATATTCAAGAAATGTCACTCTGAACTGGAGACACAAATATGCAAATCATTAGCACCCCTGGCAAAATCAGTGAGACTAAAACCTGTGACTCCCAGAGGAGATCACCAGGATTGAGTGACTTTAACATTTCAAATTGAGGCTCGAGAGGAAAGGCAATACAATCCTTGAAAAAAACGCACTTGGACAGAATGTAAGGGAAGGGAATGTGCGAAACACTTGGAATGGTTCAAGACTGTGCTATTCTATGACAACCATCTCTGGGGATATCTAAATAGATAGATAGATAGATAGATAGATAGATAGATGGATGGATGGATGGATAGATGATAGATAGATGATAGATAGATAGATAGATAGATAGATAGATAGATACCGTACTTAGCTACAAAAAGATTATTGAGTTTATTAACGAATTTGGTCATTATACTGTTCAGTAAGCAAACACAATTTATTTTTCTATGTTGAACTTGGATTAGGAAGAGAAAATACTGAAAGAAATGGCCCTAAAACACATTGAGCCTATTTTGATTGCTCTCCTTAATTTGAATGGTATCAACAATGTTTAAATATGACGTTTTATCATATAAACTTTCAGATTCATAGCTTTCCTGGAAAAGAATGATAATTTATAAATGAATTCTCCAACATTCTTTGGTGTACAAGAAAATGCAAATCTATTAACTGTTCACTTCTTTCTACTCTAAATGATTATTTCAATTGAAGGAGAATTACATCACTTTGCTCCTCCCTTTCCTCCCTTCAGCCCCTCCCAGCTAATCTCCTTCAAACTCCCACTATGACCCTTCTACTATAAAATTGATAGCTTCTTTTTCTTTGATTGTGTTATATATAACACACACACACATAATTATGATTATGTATGTGTTGTACATATACATACACACATACACATACACTTTTTTGGATATGGTTTCAAAACTGACCTCTCTGCATTAGACAATGAATAAGAAGGCTCATCCATAGAAGATGTTAAATCTCCTTTTCCCAGCAATATACAGTTACCCATAGTTATTTGTCTAGAGGTGGAATCCTGAAAAATTTTATTCTCTTCCACATCAAAATTTCTATTGATATGTCCTTGTTCAGGTCTTATTTATCTGCACAGTCATTTCTAGGATATAATGTTTCACAGCCAACTTCTTGGTATTCTCTTACAATCTGAATGTCCCCTCTCCAAGATCTTCCCTGGGCCATAGAAAGAGATGTACGGATTGAGGCTGGACTTCTGATGATCCATTTATCTCTGCATTTTATCCAGTAGTTTACTGTGATGGTCTCCATTTGTTATAAAGATAATCTTTGTTAATAAGGAATGGTAGCTATAGTCATCTGTGTATATATGTAAAATATTTAGAACATAGTAAAGAATTATGCTTATCCAGTAAAGTGACATTAGGAAATTATTTATTAACCATGATCCCACAAGCTCCAGATGTTAGCTAGGTTTCAAGCCACACATGGTTTCTCTCCTGTCAAGTAGACCATAAGTCAAACAAGTCAGCTGTTGGTTGTAACCTACATGGGAAACTTCTTGAATATGTATAATCTTGCCATGCATATAACTATCCTGACTCATAGATGTTGCAGCTGGGTAAGACTATGATGTTGACTCCCTCCCTTGGCAGCTTGCATGATAATTTCTCAAACCATAGACGCTACACCATAATAAAGAGGCTTTCAGTTCCTATCTAGCTATAGTTACCCAATTGAGTCATGTATATTAAGTGTGGTGTCTTCCACCTGAGGCACCCAACCTTACCTCCTGAGAGGCAACTTAGGGCTATGTTGGTAAACTCTGTCATTTTGAGAGTCACTTAGGTAGCCCTGACTAACCTTTCATAGGGAGATTTCTCAATCTGGTACTGTGGTTTTTCCTAGTCTATGATTTTTTTGAATAGCATTTTCAGGAATGAGATTTAACTTCCTTTAGTGTGTGTGTGTGTGTGTGTGTGTGTGTGTTGTATGTGTATGCACACATTTATATGCATTGTATATAATTTTAGATATATATAAAATAATATAATTACCTGAGCATTTATTAAAAAATCTTGGTGCTATTTGTTCCTCCTTCTCTCCTTCTGTACTGATCTTCCTCTCTCACCCACTGGAGTAACCCCCCATTCCATTTCCCACTTCATATCACCTGTATCCTGCTGTTCCTATCCAAAGACCCTATCACATCATGTATGGTCCATTTATACTCTCCTGGTTTCTGTGGTTAGTGCATGTTGTATGTGGTTCTTAGCTCCAGACATTCTCTTCTTTCAACTGGTCACATGCTTTTGAATACTTTAAAGGAGTTCCTCCTTTTCAAGTCACCATGAACAAACTAGACAAACCTAACTACCATTTTCTACAGATAGATTTTTGAATGCAGGTAACAAGTTGTAACCATGTGAAAAGGGTCTGGAAAGATTATTTAATTGCATTGTTCCAGAATGTTCATCCAAGGATGCAGTATTTCAGTGGTGGAATATTGTCCTAGAATCTATGAGGCCCTGGTTTCGGATCTTGTTAAATTAAGTTAGTTAAATTTAACAGAAAGTGCCCCAGGCTCATTATTACACATAAAGTCCTAGATATGGAGTTAGTTGATAGTTTCTATTTTGCATAAATGCTTATTTTTCGTGTGGTTTTGTTAATAGGAGAATTAATGAGTGAAATATAATCTAATATCATTTACACCTACCCTTTTCCTGCCTCCAATCCCTCCAACATACACTTTGATCCCTTTTGAGTTTATTGAATCTTTTTCTTTGTTGTTGTTACATACATACATACACACACACACACATACACACACATGCACACACACACATACACACATGCACACACACACACATACACACACACACATACATACACACACACACACACCTAAATATATAAATACAATCTGATCAGTCTATCTATTGTTACTTATATGTATATGACTTCACCATTTGTTATTGAATATAAAATGAGTGGGCTTATCCCTGAAGGAAACAATTTCTCCCACTCCCAGCTTCCCTTAGCTGCTTCTAGTTAATTCTTCTTCTCAGGAAAGTATGGCTAAAGGGGGGGAAAGATGAGTTTATGTGAAAAAGAGAATTAAAAATTCAAGAGATTTTTCTGTTGGTACTTTTAGAAATAAAATATCCCTCCTAGATGATAAAGGCTAGAAACATTTTTAATGATTTTGGTATTAAGTTTTAGATATAGAACTCTAGAAACCTACAGGTTATATGAGTACTGAGTAGATTGAAAGAACAAGATCCAGGGTGGGGAGGGGAGGAGGAAGAGCTGCCTTGAGGAAAGAACCAGGAGATAGGATGAATTACAGGGAGGAAAACTAGCAAGATTCCAGAACCTCAATGATTATGTAACAGATTGAGTAGCATGTGACTTTGGTTGGTTACCACTCACTTTATTACCTCTCTTTCTTTCTTTCTTTCTTTCTTTCTTTCTTTCTTTCTTTCTTTCTTTCTTTCTTTCTTTCTTTCTTCCTTCCTTCCTTCCTTCCTTCCTTTCTTTCTTTCTTTCTTGCTTACTTCATATATTTATTTATTTATTTTCCTTTTTTTCCCCTTTTGGTTTTGAAATAGGTTTTGTATTTTGTATCAAATACTAATGCATAAATCATGTTAGTTTTCTATGAGAAAATTGGTTTTTACTAAGGAATAATCTCTTAAGATTTCTTAAGGATTTGACTTAGGCTTACTGTTAATAATGAAAATCTCATAATTATATAAAACACAAAGAATAATTTGGTGGATATTTTTGTCTGAAACTGACTATATAGTAACTATATATGAATTATCTTCAAATATTCTGTGCCTTTCATTGAAGTAATAGGAAAATTGCATACCTCAGGGGTAACTATCATCCAATAAATTAAACGATAACATATTAGTATTATAACTTATTCTTAGGTATCTAAAACTGTAGAAATTATCTTTCTGACTCAATTATCCCTTAAAATTCATAAACAGATACTCATGAAAGAAAAAACTGAATAACTATTTGAATAATTTAGTTTAATGATGAATTATTTTAGAATACAAATTTTTATATTATTTTATTTTCTTTATAGAAATTACAGCAACACATATTACAAAAATATTTTAATTAAAAGAATAATAACTGAAACAATTGGTTTCTAGACTCAGCATCTCTGTTATCCATTACTATATCATCATATAGTGCAATAGCCTATTGTACAGAATAACTGGCATTAATAAATAATTATCATATTTATGCTATCATAAGGATATTTGTATAAACACATTGTATGGGGACTGGAAAGATGGCTCAGTGACTAAGAGCACTGGTTGCTTTTACGGAGATCCCAGGTTCATTTCCTGGCAATAACGTGGGCTGTCAGCTTTCTGCACTTTGAGTTCCAGTTAGTCTAATACTCTATCCTGGCCTCAACAGCAACAGGCATGTGCATGGTATACTTTCATGTAAGTAGGTAAAATACACACATAAAAATTAATTAAACAAATAACTTTAAAGTAAGTAAACATGATATATTGATATAGTGACTTGATTAAATATTCTCCATGTCACATTCCTGAGAACATGTTGTCATATACAAGGCACCTTGCTCTCCTTCTAACTCTCATGATGACTATTGGTGTTCAAGACACTGTTTTCACATAGGACAGAAGATGATAAACATCACAGCACCTGCTATGAGGATATCTTTATTAAAATTAACGTTGAGTCGTCCCAAGAACAAACATGCTGTGAGAATTCAGCCCTCACTGTGAACTCTATAAAAATATTATATATTAAATATTTTATTATTCCTAAAAATGAATGTATGCTTATGTGTATATATACTCAAGGAAATACTTAAAGTATTTTGATTTATACAATGAATCAGTTGTATATCTGTTATATAAATTGTTTATTTAAACAATCAATGTACCTTTCTGTAGGTAAATACATGCACAAATTATTCCCATAAATATAAAAAAAGTTGCTGGGTGGTGGTGGCACACGCCTTTAATCCCAGCACTCGGGAGGCAGAGGCAGGCGAATCTCTGTGAGTTCGAGGCCAGCCTGGGCTTCCAAGTGAGTTCCAGGAAAAGGCGCAAAGCTACACAGAGAAACCCTGTCTCGAAAAACCAAAAAAAAAAAAAAAGTTGCTTCCCTATATCAAAATATTATAAAATACCATAAAAAACAATTTCTATTTGTTCTGCATCTCCTTTATTTTGAAAGCAAGTTATCTTTTCCCTGTGGAGTGTTTTTTTTTTTTTATTAACAACATTCTCTGCCTTTCATGATTAAGAAAGCAACTGTGTTCAAAATCCAGGAACTTTTTTCAATTTGTCACCGCAGTTGAGGCTGAGGTTAACTAAAAATAAGGCTGCCTCCGAACAAAATATTGAATTCATGTTGTTAAAAGGTGAAAATTGAAGGTATTCATGGCAAATGCTTGAAGCCCAATTCTGAGTTTGAGATAGTAATTTTTATCATCTCTTTAGGGGACTTTATATTGTTTCCCTTAACTACTGTTTTGCTGAATCTTAATATTTACAAAAATAGAATGAATGATGTCCAACAGTCTCTGTAGCACAATTTTCTGTAAATTGATATTTTTTTCTGAAAGTTTCAGTGTCTGGTGTTCAACAACGTTTTCAAATAGTCAGCTAGCTGAAAATGAAGAGCCAGACATAGCCATGCTTGTTATGGGCATTGGCGTAGGGGATGCTGCTGCTGAGTGTCACTCATGTTAGGCACATGGATTGCTTTATTGTGAAAATTGCACATTAATTTCAAATTACTGGATATGAATTCATCTTCTATGAAGCTTATGCACCACCTCAGTAGAGTTTGAAACATGATTTTTGAGTTCTAATGAATGACAAAACAATAGTTATGCCACCGTTAGGACTTTCATTGGTTCTACTATTGTTGAAGTGTGAATTAATGTTCAGAGAACCAAGAATATAATCCCCCCAAAATAGACAGGTAATGCTATTTCCTAATGTTCACTCATCTAAACCAGGAAAAAAAGTACTTATAAATTATATCTTAGCCACTACACCTAGATGTTTAAGCTATATTGAAAGAGGTGGCAGCAGTTCTAACTTTTGTCACTGTGTAAGCTAGAGTAATTTATAGCTAAAACCAAGTTTTTACCATGGAAGTTTCAGTCTGTTGAATTTAAGTGAGTAAAATGGATATTTTGGGTTTTGAAGAGGCACAGCTTCATTTTGGAGCACTAGAATGATGATTTGAATGCAATGGGGGTTTTCTTTGCTACGTATTTATATTTTTAGGCTTTCTGACTGTAGTACATTTTGGAAGAACCTCCAGAAAAAGAAATGTGCTGGGAAATACCAAGAGATACATTTGCCCACTGACATTCTGCTAAGTTCATAAAAGGAACATTTCCCTGAACTATGATAGATAAGAATTCACTTTCAAATGGTTTTATTAAACTTAATTTAAATTACATTTGATATTTACCAAGTGAATTTTGCTTCACACTTTTGATAGTTGAACTTTGAAACATCAATAATGTGTACTCTTTTGTTTCATTGTTCATTTAAATATATTTGAAGTACTCAGAAATATATTACACACTGTTACTCTCACATCCACATCTTTTGCTTTCTTTTGATTTTGTGTTTGTAGGGTAAGAAAGGAACTTGAAATAATACCCCTCATGTTCTCATTTACATGAGGAAGCTAAAAAGAAGTGATCTTCTAGAAGCTGATAAGAAAAGAGTGTGGAGAAAGGAGATGAAGCAAGATTGTGTAGCTAGTAGCTTTGAATGTTTAGATTTTTTGCTTATATTTTAGTACACATAGTGAAGGGTTTGGGATGTCAAAAGAAGAGTGATACATACAGGTGATATGAAAGTAGAATAATGAGACAAGATATGTAAAATGGGGCTGGGGGATGGGAGAGCTGGGTAGAAGGGAATATATGAGGAGAGACAGCTAACACTAAAGACATTTGAAAAAGCTACTTGGAAGCTTACTACTGTAGGAGCATCCTAAAATACACACATAAACATATATAAAGGAGTTCAAATAGAACGCCACTGTAACAAGAGAACCATGTTTCTCCCAAGTAGCATTAGCTATCAAAAAATAAATAAATAAATAAAGTATGGAAAACCTCTTACTAATTGTCAATGAGGTCAGAAAGCCCCTTTCCTAAACATTAAAGAATAGCTCCATTTTTAGTGATTACCCTCTAAAGCTTGATGGTAAGAGCTGTTGAAAACAGCAAAAATTGGTCACTGAACATGGCAGAATCAATATGGTATACACTTGAAAGCTTCAGCTCTATTGTCTAGCTTTCATAGTGTTTAATGCATGCGCTTTGGGAGAAAAGTAATCAACAATCTTAACCAGACACGAAGATCTCGAGCTACAATACTCACTGGTATGGTGAAGTATGTTCAGTGGTGTGATATTGACATGAATATTGTGGACTAACCGTCCTTTCTGAGTTGAAATTAAGGCCTGATTCACAAGGTAGAACTCATGCCTGGACCATTAACTAGATCAAACACCTGTTGGTGCTCTGAGGTCATACAAGAGAACTTAACCCTATTATTCTGCTAAATGGACATACTCATAAACAACCTCCTGAATTCTTACTCTTATTGATTAGGTTGTTTTTCAGCCCTCGTTAGAGAAGCTTCTTTCTGTTGTAGACAGAGATTAATACAGAAACTCACAACTGCTCAACATTCAGAGAATAAGAAACTGAGGAATACTCAGCCCTAGATGGAGCATCTATATAACACACACATTCACAGACACATACACACACACACACACACACACACACACACACACACACACACACGCCCAAGGATAATCACAAAAGAGTGCAGAAATCTGGTAAGAGCTGGAGGTGGTGCATATCTGCAGTGAAACGATATTTGTGGGAAATGACTAGGCCATTTCATAGCAATAATGACTGCGTGTTTAAGACCTGCTCAAAATCAAGCCAGCTAATCCTAGCACAGGATGTGTGAGGGCTTATGAAGCCCATTCTAGTTGAGAAGATATTGACAATTAATAACTGCTGCAGGATGGAGCATGGAAAAAGAGGCTACACATGATAAAGTTGATGCTTCTACTTCCTTACCCAGACAGAAAGCACTAAGTGAATTCAATGAGTTTAAAAGCAGAGCATAAGAAGTTTGGAGGGAAGGGAGTGAGGGAATATGGGGAGACCTGAATAAGTAGTAAAAGTAGTGGATTTGATTTAAAAAAGGAAGAATTATGTACACATACAAAGATTTAATATGTTACATGCTCTACCAGGAAACCATGACATTTGGAAATATGTACTAAAGTAAGGTTATGTTGAAAATACTAGATATTAAGCTAAACCAATGTAAGTTATCACCAGGTAAAAAACTTATATTTATTTTGCATATGAATATAATAATGGCATGCTACTTTAGTTAGAATACTATTTTATATGGTCTGAATAATAAAAAAATATTCCTGCCATGTTACTTGAAAAATATGAAAAAAATTTAATTTACATGTGTCAGAGTTGCTATTTTTCACTATCAAGTCATTCTTTTGTATTATGAAACAAAATATGTAAGCTTTTTAACATTCCTCTTATCTCTTTCCATAAAGTCATTTATAGCATCAGGAAGGGTGATTACAAAAAGTTGGTTAAAATTCAGGTAGGCAATGTAGCCCAGATGGGTCAAGTCACAATGTGTCCATTCATCTGGTATTTAAGGTCACATCAATGGTATTAAGTATTAAAGTTTGGTTTGCAAAGAAGATTGTAACATTGACAATGTATGATGCCTATACCTGATAGAAATATAAATCTATAGAAATATTCCTTAGAAATATGTAAATATATATTTGCAAATACTATATTTATAATATATTAGTTTATTTTGAATAATACGAAGCAAATGTTTTCAACAAAAGAATGATGCAACATGTTGTATAGGATGGCATTTTTAATAAGGCTTTCCCCTTATGCCTTATTCTAGCTTTCCCTTGACAAATTACAAAATTACTCTGACCTGGTTTCTCTACCTTCAAAGTCATCACATGACATAATATGCCCTAGTTAATAGTCAAACACACACACACACACACACACACACACACACACACACACACACACACACACGCAAACACACATGAATAATGTATACTGTTTTTCTAAACATTTAGATTTTAAGGTGTCAATGGTGGTTTTTGTTTCTTTTCTGCCCACTGCCTCTCTGGGATACTGTAAGAACACTGGGTGTTCTGAGGTCATATGTTCAGTCTTCTTTGCTCACCCTGTCTCTGGAACAGGAACACTGGTGTTCTGAGGTCCCGTACTCAGGGAGATTAGTGCTCAGGAGAAATGGCAGCTCTTTGGTCAGAGTGGGTAACTCCACACAAATCAAATTTCTAAAATTGGTGTCATAGTGCCAGAAAATCAATAAAGTCCAAGGAACTTTTCTCTCAATTTATTTTCCTTGCATCTTTTTGATTCCTTCATCAATACTCCACTGACCTAAAGTTTCTTACTAGAATTGTTTCCGGTTGGAAATCTCTCTGTAACATCCATTCTGGTCATTCTCTTACTTAGACATTATATCTTTTTTCTTTCTTGTGTTCCCTGCTCAATTCCTTGTAAATTCCTCCTAGTAAAAGCAAGAAAGAGACAGAAAAACTGAGACAAAGACTAGAATCCATCTTACATCTATATTTTTAATCATTTAATTATTTAAATAAGCTCTTTCCCACAAGGCTATGAATACTGATTGAGATAAAAGCTGTTCAAATCCAAAGTGATTTGACTTTAAATACATTCATTTCTAAGTGACATTCAGAAAGAACAAACCTATTTTAACACATAATTTAAATTAGAATATTTTGGTTAAAAAGCAAGGGGATGTTTTCTTAAATAGCCTCACAGCAGTAACAAATAGGGTATCCATCCTTACACTACAATTAAAAAAGTAAAACAGAAATTCCACATAGAAATACTACAAATAATTGATGAAGTGATTCCAAATGATTTTCTGCTGTACTCATAGATCAGTGCCTTTTCTAGTTGTTGTCAGAGTCTTCTTCCAGAAGCAGGTGGGATTAGGAGCAAATATCCATAGCCAGACAAGATGCAGAGAGAGTCCAAATTGGATGTCTCCATCGGGTCTGTCCCCTCAGAGATTAAGAGCCCTGTAGAGGAAGGGGAGGAAATATCATAGGAGTCAGAGGGCATGGAGGTCACCAGGAGAGTGTGGCCCACTGAATCATCTAAGCAGAGCTCATGTGGTCTCACGGAGACTTATAGGGCAAGCACTTCTTCTGCATGGGTCTGCCCCAGCTTCTCTGCACATATGCTATGGCTCTTAGCCTGGTGTTGATGTTTTTGTGAAACCCCAAACAGTTGGAGTGGGTGTGTCTTTAACTCTTTTGCCTGCCCTTGGGATTTTTTTTTCATCCTATTATAATAAAAAAAAAAAAAAAAACCTTGTCCAGCTTGGATATGAGGGCTTCCACCTTGTCTTATTTTATCCTGTTTTGTCATGTTTGGCTGTTGTGTCTTGGAGGCCTGCTCCTTTCCAAAGGGAAACAGAGCAAATGGATCTGGGAAAGTAAGGAGGGGATGTTCTGGGGGAGTAGAGGAGAGGAAACTGTGGACAGGATGTATTGTACGAGAGGAGAATCTATTTTCAATAAAAAAAATTCTGTTATTATACACTGAAATCTTAGCTATATTGATTGAAATAAAATATAATATTAAAACTTTAAAGAAAGAAATAATGCAAATATTACAACGCAGGGAGCTGCCCTCTTGCATGAGATAATTGGGAAGATTAGTCAGTGAAGACACTGGGAGTATGGTCAGCCTCCAATGATGTTAATGCGGCTGCTTTCCAAAGCTACCCTGACAATGGAGTTAGACGTGTATGAGATTTCATAGAGCAAGTGCCTATGATAGGTAATAGAGTTGAAAGTAGGGACAGGCATGGTGAGCCTTCAGCTTGTTCTGGAAGAGCAGACAAAGGATGAAAATCGCATTGGTGGCATCCCAAGTTGCAGCATCATTCTGGAGAATCTCACCCCCAGTAAGTGAGAAATCCCATTTAAAGATGGAAGGCTTCAGGAGTCCTGCATTAGACAAAATTGGTCTAGCTCTTACTATCCCTGTGGTCCTGGGGTAGAGTAAGAAGTCTAGCCTTATTACAAACACAGAGGCTTATGCAAACTAGAAGCACCAGGGCATTTAGTCAAATACTGGCATAGGAAGCTTTCAAAACAGAGATCTGAGTTAGACATTCGTGATTTGATCCATGTTGATAGTTGGAATCCAGTTTCACTTCTCTTCATGTGGCTGTCTAGTTTTCCCAGCAGACATGTTAACAAAAGTGGGCTAGGATGAACTATGGATTTGACAGAAATTGACATTCCTTGACTTTTCAAGCAGTCTTGGAAGTGAAGACTAATATTTACCAAGTTCAAAGCTGTCAGTCATGACAGTGATTCTATACTAGAAAGAACTCAAAAACAGAGAAATGACTTTAAAATGTATGTACGACAAGATAAAATAATCACAGAATTATACAAATGAAGATGTTTTATTCATAAATTGTTTTTAATATTGGATGCTGTTATATGATGAATTTTGGAAAGAATTAAATTATTTTATGAGGAGATGAAGAAAACTAGAAATTGTGTGAGTCCTTAAACTCTTAAAGCCTGCATCTAGCCTCATATTCCCCTGACAAGACCACACCTAATAAAGCTCCAAAACTGTGCACCAATCGTAGACCAAGAATACAAAGGCCAAAACCACAGGGGAGATTTCTCATTCAAAATGTCACATAGGTGTTCTTATAATTAATTACGAAAATATAGATAAAACATTTCCGAAAAAAATGTTTGTGAACCAATTCACCTGAACAGGAATACTTATACTCCTAAAGTAAGCAGCCTATGAAAAATTGATATAGAACGTGATTGAGCTTC
Organism: Peromyscus nudipes; assembly: GCA_902168325.1. Lineage (NCBI taxonomy): Eukaryota > Metazoa > Chordata > Mammalia > Rodentia > Cricetidae > Peromyscus > Peromyscus nudipes. The sequence goes on from CABHPH010150355.1 coordinate 22,699, forward strand.
CCATAAACAATTAACAGTAGTCCTAATGCCCTAGTCTTCTGCTGCAGCCTTATAAGAAATAGCAAAATTAACATATACCCCAGGATAAGCTACATACGGCCTCTCCACAACAATACAATAGGCAGAAGTTTCCAATTGAACTATCCATACCACAGTAGACAATTTAATTAATTTCCTTTTGTTTTTAGTAGATTTACTAAGATATAATTTGCATATAACTTATCTACCTATTTGAAGTACAAAATCCAATGTTTCTTAGTATATTTACAAAATAGCTCAACCATCACCATGGTCATATTTTAGCAGTTTTTATATTCCAAAAGGATAAACCTTGCATTCAGTACCAGCCGCTACCCAGTACACACCCACTCTCTCATTCCAACCCTCGTCTTTGCTCTTGTACAACAACTAATCTGTTTCTTGACTGAATAGTGTGCCTGTTCTGTAGGTTTCATCCTATTGAAATTATTTTATGTTTAAGCAAGTATTTTCACTTAATGAGAATAAATACTTCATATTTATGTAGCTTATACTCAATATTTTATACTAGTGGTTGTTTATTTTTATTATATTATGTCACTTTCCTCAATATAATTACAGGTCATATCCTCTGTAAAATATAAGCCATATAAATCAATTATATTTTAATTACTAGTTTCTTACTTTTTAAGTTTGGCCTTAAACTGTCTGAGTAAATATCTCTTCAATAGCCATTGGGGGAAAGTATTTCTAGTTGTTATGTGAGTCAGGTAAAAAGAAAATTATTCATTATTTTTAACTAACTAAACCCCAAATTGCATACAAAATATTCTAGACCCAGCATTCATTTCTATTGGGTCTTCTGGCATTATGACAAAACTGGATTTTTATTTTCAGGAGATCCTAATTTACTAATTGTCGATCTGAGTGTCTGTGCTATTGCTATTCTGTTTAGAAAGTCTTTTCCTCTGCTAGTGGGTTAAAGGCTGTTCTCCACTTTCTCTTCTGTCAGATCCAGGGTATCTCTTGACTTGTGCTCATATTTTTGATCCATTTGGAGTAAAGCTTTGTGCAGGGTGATAAATATTGATCTATTTGCATTCTTTTTATATGCAACCACCCAGTCTGGCCAGCACCATTTGTTGAATATTTCATATTTCTTCCTTTGTATATTTCTGAATTCTTTATTGAAAATCAGGGTTCCATAGGTGTGTGAACTTATTATATCTGGGTCTTCCTTTTCACAACATTGATCAACATCTCTGTTTTTGTGCCAATACCATTCTGTTTTTGTTACTATACCCTGTAATACTATTTGAAGTTGGGGATGGTGATTCTTCTAGCACCTCTTTCATTATTCAGCATGGTTTTAGACACCCTTCGTGTGTGTGTGTGTGTGTGTGTGTGTGTGTGTGTGTGTGTGTGTGTGTATAAACCTGAAAATTGTCCTTCTAAGATCTGTCAAGAATTATGTTAGAATTTTGATGGGAATTGCATTGAATCTGTAAATTGCTTTTGGTGGAGTAGCCATGTTTACTATATTACCCCTACTAATCCATGAGAATGGGGAATCTTTCCTTCTTCTAATATCCTCACCAATTTCTTTCCTCAATGCCTTTGAAATTTTATTACTCAAGTCTTTCACTTGCTTGGTTAGAGTAACAACAATATATTTCACATTTTTTTGAATCTATAAGAAAAAAGTTTTGTTTCTCTGATTTCTTTTTCAGTCCATTTGTCATTTGTCTGTAGGAAGGCTAATGGATTTGTGAATTAATATGTCCTGCTACTTTGCTGAAAGTGGTGAAAATTATAGGATCACTTACATATGCTATCACATCACCTGCAAAAAAAGATACTTGAATTCTTCCTTTCCAATTTGTATCTGCTTTATTTCCTTCAGCTGTCTTCTTGCTCTATATAAAACCTCAAGTACTACAATGGATAGATATGGAGAGAGTGGTCAACCTTGTCTTTTTCCTGATTTTAATGAAAATATTTCCCTTTTCTCTCCATTTAAGTTGATATTGGTTGTGAGCTTGCAGTATATTATCTTTATTATGTTGTAGTATGTCTCTTGTATCACTAGACACTTCTGTATGACAAAGGTCACCATTATTCAGCCTACAGAATAGAAAAAGATTTTAATTTAATTAAAAATGATGTACAGATATAAGCAGAATTTTCTTTAAAAAAAGGATAATCACATGACTGAGAAGCACTTTAAGAAATGAGCAACATCCTTAGTTATCAAGAATATGCAAGTCAAAACTACTTTGAGATTTCATTTTACACCAGTCAGAAAAGCCAAGAGATGTAAAAACAAATGATAGCTCATCTTGGCAAGGATGTGATGTAAGGGGAACACTCCTTGCTTGTGAGAGTGCAAACTTGTACAGTTACTATGGAAATCAGAGTGGATGTTCCTTGAGAAGATGGAAATCTAGTTACCTCAAGACCTAGCTATGTAATTTTGGGGTGGATACCCAAAAGATGCTTTATCCTACCACAGAACACTTTCTCAACCATGTTCATTGTTGCTTTATTTATAATAACCATATTTTGGGAACAACGTAGTTGTTCGCCAAGGGATGAATGGATAAAGAAAATGTTGTGTATGTACATAACGGAAAATTGTTCCACTCTAAAACAAATGAAATCATAAAATTAGCAAGTTATTGGTGGAATTAGAAAATTATTCTGAGTGAGGCAACCCAGACCCATAAAGACAAACACAGTATGTATTCTCTTATATGTGGATGTAGCTGTTAAGTCAGTTGTAACCAAGCTATAATCTATAGAACTGCAGAAATTGGGCACAGAGTAAGGGACTAGATGGACAGAAATAGATCTCTTTAGGAAGAGCAAGTAGATAGTAATGGATGGACAAGTTGGTTGAGAACTGGAACAAGAGGATCAAATAGGGAACGAGAGGACAATGAGGGAGAATATGTTAGGGACAGCTAAAGTTAATCACCATTTGAGGCATTGTTTGGAAAATCTAATACAGTAAGCGTTTCCTAAAATATATACATATATGAAGGTGATCTAAATGAAATTACCACATAAAGGGAGAGACGGAGCCCCAACTAAACATCTTTTACTACCAAACAAAACTCCCAGGACTAGGAATGGATTACATCTAATTTAGTTATTGGTCAAAAGGATCCCACAAGAACCTCCATCCAGGCTGTTTTCAGTTCTCTATGTTACTCTCCACAAACAGAGGCCAAGTTCTTGTTGTTGAAGACAAAAGCTACACTGCTGATTAAACATGAGGGAGTCAAGCTAGTACCTACATAGAGCCTACACCCAAGTGGGTTAGTGTTCTTGGTACTGGATGGTACTCTACACGCTACCAAAGGAGAAAAGTAAACACCAACTCATCTGCAAACCCATCAATCTACAATGGTGTCAGGCTTACAAGATATGTTAGTTAGTACAAGGACGGCACAGGCTTATGAGACTAAGCAACCAATATTTGATTTGTCTTAAGGCCCACTCCATGAGATAGATGAAAACCATATCTGATGGTTGGTTGGGAAAGACATGAGACTAGATAGTCCAGGGGCTTAGGGGAAAACCAAATATTACTGTTGGACTAAAGGAACTTAGCAGTAAAATGACTCAGAATGGCATTCTACTCCACTCATAGATCAGTGCTTTGACAAGTCATCATCAGCGAAGGAAAATGGGAAAAATTACAGAGATCCACAGCAAGACAATATGCAGAGAGTGAGAGACCTTGGAACACTCAGCCCTACACAAGATGTCTCTTGAATTCCCCCAATAATCTTAGGGAACTCTGTGGAAGAGATGCCAGGAAGATTGTTAGATCCAGACTGGATGAAGAACAGCAAGAAAACAAGGCATTCTGAACACAGCAGGACTGAAACACATATGAACTCACAAATACTGGGGTAGTATGCACAGGGCCATGATGAGTCTGCACCAGATGGGGTCCTACAACTGAAAGAAGTTGTAGACAAATGCCTCCATCCCTAACCCAGAAGCTATCACCAACTGATAACAACTTACAAATGACAAAATTAGTTTTTTTTTTTTAAAGGGAATCTCACTTGAGAAACAAACTACTCTTAAGGGTAAACCACATGCCCATAGAGAGCCTACAGAACATGAAACCAATGGCATCTTTGGAGGTTCTATGTCTTATAATGTTGTGTCAGGGTGATTTTTTAAAGTTTTAGAGTCCTTTGCTTATGTATCATGGCAATGGTTCTCAATCTGCGGTAGTGACCCCTCTGACAAAGGTCTTTCTCAAAAAAATATTTACATTGCAATTCCTAACAAGAGCAAAATTACAGTTACAAAAGTAGTCACAAAAAATAATTTTATGTTTGGGAGTAACCATATGAAAGGTCACCAAAAGTTAAGAGTCTTAAATGGTTGCAGCATGAGGAAGGTTAAGAACCACTCTATTATTGCTTTTGGGTTGAGGTTTGGAATTTTATGGGATTCTTGTGGGTGTGAACATGTATGCCTGTGTCTATATATGTTGCTCATGTTTTTTCTTTGTCCCCTTTTATTGTTCTCTTGTTTGTTTTGTCCTACCCCAATCAGCTTGTTTTTGTTTTATCTTACAATTTATTTTAGTATGCCTGTGTGTTTTCTAGCATGAGACAGGAAGGGTGTAAATCCATATGAGAGTGGAGGTGTGGAAGAACTGGAAGGAGTCCTGAAAGGGGAAACCATAATTTGAATGTTGTATGGAAAAACTCTAGTTATAATAATAAAAAATAAATAAATAAGAGGTATTGATAGTATAGGCATACAATGTATGTTAAAAAGTTCATAAATTATTTGTTTCAAATTGTGGAATATATTTTAAAATAAACACTCTTTTAATTTAATTTCCAAGTATTCTTTGGTTTTATTTTTTGAGATTATATTTTAACAACGTTTCTCCCTTCCCTTTCTACCCTCCAAGCCATGTACTGCTCTCCGCTTGCTTTCATATTAATTGCTTCTTTTACCATTATTTATTTCATGTGTATATGTATTTCTATATTTGTACATTTTCCTGAAGTATAACGTCTTAAATCTATCTACTGTCACTTGTCTATATGTTTTGGGGCTGACCGCTAGTCCAAGTTTTATTAAAAGTCAATTCAAAACTTAAAGAAAAAAATGCTAGTGGTTGCCTGATGACATATTCAGGCTCCTGAGAGCCGCAAGTTTGAAAACAGTAACACCTAAGAAGCAGAATAATAGAGAACTGTGAGAACAAGCCCAATGCACTAGGTTATTGTATGTCATATCATAGGCCACCAGAGAACCCACTTCAAGGAAGACACTGTACAGTCAAATATAAAAGATGATTCACTCAAAGGAAATTGTCAAGCATTGCTATGCTCAACCAACCAAAGAACCCAAAATGAGCACTGAGGGTGTGGACAGAATTACAAGCATGTGCTTTCTTTCCTGACTTGCTTCTTAGACTGTTTGATGAAACCACTGTCTATGGTGAAATCCAGTGTATGAGTACTAGAAACAGATACTCAGTTTTCAGTGAACCTGTTCCTTGGCATGCGAAGACCTGTCCTAAAGGCAGACAGCATTATTCCAAAGTTTTGCTTCCAGACTTGGAAAATGATTAAAAAGAAGAACAGAGTTGAATACCAGCCTTCATCTCTCTCTCTTTTCTCACAGTGGATGTAGCTGGAGAATTTCTCTCCAGGTCCCACCAATTCCCCGCAGTCCCACAACCCACATATAAAATAATCACTCAGACGCTTATATTACTTATAAACTGTATGGCCATGGCAGGCTTCTTGTTATCTACTTCTTCTATCTTAAATTAACCCATTTCTATTAATCTATAAGTTGCCACGTGGCTCGTGGCTTACCGGTAC